>JALIZH010025456.1:67500-250000 GCA_030522465.1 Rhipicephalus appendiculatus
GCGAAGGAACAGAGCAACAGACAGAAAGAAAGATTTAAAGAACGAGAAAATCTTGCAGACAAAAATTCCCCATGAGGCGACGGAATTCGAACCCGCGTACCGATGATGCGTAGGCGAGCGTCTTAACCACTCGGCTATCCAGGCACGCTGACAGAACGTAGCATAATAGCCTTGTATAGTATCATATAGCAAGGGTGTAGAAAAGGGAGGTGAGGGTGAGGAGGAAAGATGTGAAGGTGCGGAGGAGGGAAAGAAGGAGGGGAGAGTAAAGCATAACTGAAAGAATGAGAAAGAGAGAGACAGAAATGCAGAAAGAGAAATAAAAGGAGTAACAGAGAGAATTAAAGAAAGAGAAAGAAAAAATAGAGAGAGAGAAAAAAAGATAGAAAGAGGAAGCAAGCGAGAAATAGGGAGAGAGAGATTGAGACGAAGATAAAAAAGAAAGATAGAAAGATAAAAAGTGAGAGAGAAATAAATAAAAATAAACAGAGACAGAAAAGACAGAAAGAAACAGAGAGAAGACAGAAAAAGAAAGAAAGAAAGAAAGAAAGAAAGAAAGAAAGAAAGAAAGAAAGAAAGAAAGAAAGAAAGAAAGAAAGAAAGAAAGAAAGAAAGAAAGAAAGAAAGAAAGAAAGAAAGAAAGAAAGAAAGAAAGAAAGAGAATATTAAATAGGAACAAAGAAGGCCGTTTATCTGTATAGCGAAATATAGAGAATTAGAGAAATAGGTTGCCCAGCGTGCGGTGACGGGCCCACGCTTCGTTGTGCCAAGCCTCGCGCGACTTAGTGAAAACTTCCCGCATTTTTATTTCGACACCTAAGTACACGCGCTCGACGAGAACGAATTCCCCTCGTATGGTTACTAACTCAAGTTCGTGTACGTCACATCACCGACTCTTAAGTTCAAAGAATCGCAATACCTCGTTACCAAACACCCTCGGCTTCTACGTAATCTTCCTCGAAATACTCCTCCTCAACACCCACAATTCAGGTCATTCTCAGAAGTCTCCTAACGGGTAGTTTTCCTATACGAATTTAAATCCGCCCTCCCACAGCTTTCGACGCTCAAAATGTACACACGAAAAGACCTTGGCAACGGTTTCAAGCTGACGATGCTCTCGTCGATAGACACCGAATCGCGGATAACAGTGGGCACAATAGACAGCCAATTACGAGTTTCGACATGTCCTCAATCTCGTGCGGGCTTTTCACACATTATGCGGGTCGTCTATGAGCCAGCACTTGGCTCATTAAAGACAGTTTGCTCAATACGGCACAAAAGCGATGGCCATAGTCATTGTCGAGAAAGTTGGACCTCAATCAAGATCTCTTCCTACGGATTCTTCTTCGAAAGCCCGCACATTGCGATGAGAGCTCACCTCTGAAATATTCACGAACACCTTGGGCTGATAAACTCGGAACGGGTAATTTCCTGCGTAATTGAGTCCTCCCGGGGATGAAACCGCTGACTAGTCACTGTATATTGTCAAGTCTCGGAACAATTTGCAGAGGACTATGCGGAGTGGTACTTAGCCGAACGTGCGGAACCGTTTCTTTCGAGGATTGTCAGTATTGGTTCATTCGCCTAAGCGAACCAATTCCGACTTTCGGAATCCTACTTTTTTTTTTTTTGCGGAATATTTACTTGACGTGTTTTCCATTAATGTTTTCCATTAAAGTAAGAGAAAGAAATGTCTGGAAGTTAAACATTCAGTGAAGCCATGAGAATGCTGTTATCGTTTTCTTATTGGAAACAAAAACAAAGAGAAATAAAGAAAAAATCAAGAGCAACAGCTCAGTTCAGCAATTTTTTCCTCCTCTTTTCTTTTCTTTTTTTTTTTTTTTTTACTGTTCTGATTCTAGACCGTGCAGCACCGTCTCTAAAGAACAAATTCATATTCGAGATTCGTACAACTTAATCTCCGTCCGCTGCAGTGCCAGTTGCTGCGGCCTCCTAAATATTTTCACAGAAGCCGGCGCTGCGAAGACAAGAACACCATCTAAACGCAATAAGCTTTGCATTACAATATAAGTATGGAATGAATCGCATCAATGTCACGCACACGCTTGTAAATCTAGAAAGAAAAATGCGCTAGCTTCTAGCTTGTTTGTTCTCGTGTTCCACGGGCGTCATTCTGACGGGGCATTATGTACGCAATGCCGTCGCATTAACGTTGCATTCGGATAATGCTCTCTAGACCCCCCTTTTTTTTTTTTTCATTACCTCGATGGTTCTTTCTAAGGCGCCCCCCATTCATCACGACCCGAAACACAGGCGCGACCCGAGGGACTCGATCGTATTTCGTTTCGCGGGTTTCGTTTCCCCTCCTCTCGGTGTAAACAGCTTAGGGGAAGAACTTGTAGCAGACCCGCAGGGCCTTCCAAGTCACACGGGCCGCCACATACGCCTCGTAGGGGGGCATTCTTTGCCGCCGCCGACGACCAAGACCGCACAATAGCGAAGACTGTTTTCATGCATTCCCGTCTTCTCTTCCTCCTTCGCAACGCAACTTCGTCCATTCTGCGGGTCCTCTTTTCCGTTAAGCTCCAGTGCGCGCCGAAGTCTCGCATTCCCAGGATCGATGCGGCGAATCACAAGGGCGTAGTCGCTTGGCCGTAGATTCTCAGCTGTACACAAAGCGCAACGGCTACGAATGCGCCTTCCCGGTATTCTCATACGCGGGGCTTTGGCCGCTGATTCGGGCACGGCAAAGAAAGCAATTGCCTCGATGGAAGCGCACGAGTTAGAAGACGCGTATAGAGGTATACTCAAACAGAAGCCCTTACAATCTATGTAGCTATTTCTCCCGGTATACGGCCCGCTGATGTCGGCGCGAAGTGCTCTGGGGAAACGTTTCGCTGCCTCGATTTCTTCGATTCCAGGTAAGTTTATCGCTGCGCAAAAAGAGCGATGGGAATGGGATTTCGAGCTACGAAGGGACAACAAGTGTTCTATGCTTCATGGTGCAGCAGTGTTCTGAAGTTGGAGTCGCCGAACAACCGTATGCGCGCTTCGAAGGAGGCAACAGCGATTAACTACAGTTCAAATGTTTCGTTTGAGCAGAAACGATACGCGAACGAACTTTACGTCACGAGCCTGGGAAGAAGAGCGACTCCAAGGTGAATCACGTGCGGTCGACTGCAGCCTAGTTAGGCTTGGCGTCGTGTATGGTGGCGCGTGCAAGTTTCCGTGAAATCGGCTTTTACGCAGTACCGGAGATTGTAAAGGTCTAACTAATTAAGACGCACGGAACATGTACTGAAGTTTCGCAAGGCCGTCGATAGCGACGATCCGGTAGCCGATCTAGGAGAGCGCGACACGCCACTTTGGTGGCGTGACAAAAGGCCGTTCTTTGTTTCAGCCTCGCTGAGTTTACTGCCAAACCAAGCCGAAATGACCGGATATAGTAAGCTGGCAAGTAAGTAACTGCGTCAGGAAACGTCGCTGCACAAGGCTGGGAAGCTCCGCAATCTTTCACGATGATACGTGACAGGGGCTCATTGCGACGCGGACTTTCTGTTAGACAACGCTATTTCGCGGTCGAATAAGGGCAAACGAGCAACCCACGCCGCCCTCGCTACAGTGTAGGCTATGGAAAAAGCGCTTTCTACTGAGCCTGACAAACTGAATGATAGCCCCTTCGATGGAGTAGTGTATGTAATAATAATTATTATCGGCGTTTTGCGTTCGGAAATCACGATATGATTATGAGAGACGCCGTAGTGGAGGGCTCCGGTAGTTTCGACCACCTGAGGTTCTTTGACGTGCGCCTAAACCTGAGCACACGGGCCTATAGCATTTTGCCTCCTTCGAAATGCGGTCGTTGCGGAAGGTATTCGATCCCGCGACCTTCGGGTCAGCAGTCGAGCACCATTATCACTAAACCACCGCGGCGGGTGTGGAGTAGAAATAAATAGGCGGGCTGGAAAAACAGGGGCTAAGCTTTATTGACTCATTGAGTCGCGGAAAATTTTGAAATAATTTAAGAGTTTTACACGTCAGAACCAGAAACTCATTATGAGACACCTATAGTGGGAGGAAGGGAGGGGGGGGGGGGGGGTTCGAGAGGAGGTGAATTTTGATGTTTTTAAACATACATTTATGTTCGGGCGTACACGCGCTTTTGCATAATGCTCGAGTATTCCTAATGCGGCAAGTGTGGCCAGAATAGAACCTCAGCAGCGCAACGCCACAGCCGCTGTACTACCACTGCGATTCGTAGAAAAGCTTTAGAGCTATCCGCAACTTCCTTCCGTGGATAGCTTACCTTCCGTTGACAGTTCTTTACGTACGCAATTCGTCGGGTATGTGAAGTGTAGTGTCATAACGGGACACCTGGGGAGGTAACCCGTATTACGCGTACTTTGTAAACTTCCCATAGAAGAAAACGTGTCGCGACTCGCAAACGACTGTTCTCTCAAATTTCCCGAGGCCGTTTTTAGACGTCTCGAAGTACGTGCTTCAATACTGCCCTATACCGAAGCCGACACCTGTTCGCTTCGAGGCGACCGTCATTCGACGCTCCTCGAGTGTCGAGTAAGAAAAACAGCTCGTCCTAGGCGTCGCTGTCCAAACAGCCCCGAAATCGAGAACTGTTGGCCAAGACTGAGAGCGTCTGAGATGGAGAACAAATAGACATAAAAGGAAAGAAAAATGGAAAAAAGCTGCCTGTCAGCGCCAGCGGGGATTTAAGACGCGCCACAGAACGCATATACAGTGGCGTGCGATCTCCCGAACAAAAGTTGCATCCATGAGCTATCCAGCTTTCTCGCAAACTTGAAGCGCGATGCACCTATTGACACTGGCAACGTAAACATCTCGGAAGTTTCCCGCGACGTCTCGGTACGAAAATTTGAGTAGGAGG
The DNA here is from genome assembly GCA_030522465.1 of Rhipicephalus appendiculatus. Taxonomy (NCBI): domain Eukaryota; kingdom Metazoa; phylum Arthropoda; class Arachnida; order Ixodida; family Ixodidae; genus Rhipicephalus; species Rhipicephalus appendiculatus. The sequence goes on from JALIZH010025456.1 coordinate 72,365, forward strand.
TGCAGATACCTATTCTTCACTCCTCGGTGTTTGTCACAGCGACGCGGGTGTTTATTCAGGGTTCTAGGTACGTGTACTTTTTTCAAAAGTCCTGAAAGGAAAGAACGATAAAATATCCACGTAACAAATAAAACTGGCGACTCGTTTCGCCAGCTTTCGTATCACGCTACGTTACACAGCCCCGTGGTCGCGTTAGCGATCCGACAGAATCCTTTGTGTTAGTTTCAGTGGGTGTTTCTGAATCGGCGTATAGTCTAGACGAGGTAAGTTTGCTCATCAGCCCATTCAGAAGTATAACGCTGGAATTAATGCACGCGAACGTCAGATCTTTGTGTGCGGTTTACAGTCGTCAACAGGCGCAGGTATTTCAACGCAAGTTTACCTAGTATAGGTTCATGACCTTCTGCGATGCCGCAAGGTAAAAAAAAAGAAATAAATAAAAATAAGCTCGTTCCGATGCGGTTAGAAGTAAGGTCACGTGTCGCTCTCTATAATCTTCGACTCCGAAGAAATGTTTGAATTCGCGACGTATAACCGAGAATCGTTGTAAGTTTCGCACTCCATATGCATGTGCACCACGGTCTAACATGAAGAATAAGCCTCGTACATGTAAGGAACGCTTGAGACCCTTTATAATCCGAATACGGGGCCCTTTTCGGAAGCCTTTGATCCTTCGGTTTCGTAACAGCTCGCAGACATGCAGACCCGCGCTCGTGGACACGAGTACATGATGCATTAGAGAAGTGCTTTCCAGCCGGACTTCTATAAGCTCTCGACTGCGAGGATCAGGTCGGGTGAGCCTGGAATTTGTAAGAAGGATCACTCAAGGTACGTTAAAAGGTACGTGCCCTCGGGGTTCTGCAAAAACCAGGCACCCGAAAGAAAATCGGCTTAGCATAAGTAGTTAGCAAGATGAGTTGAACGATAACAACAGAGAAATTATTAGCCCTTAACTAACATTTCCCCGTAGGGAAGCATTTTTGCGAGTTAGCAGCAAGCATACCGCGCGAACTTACACAGTGCACTTTGTTGAAGATGGTGGAAAGAGGTTGCACCTTTTTTGCTCGCTGAATGTCCATTAGCTATGGAAAACACTTCCCGGCACGGCACGCAAATTAAGAAGTGCACACACAGTTAAAAAACAAAATAGCAAAAATCAACGTGGCGCGTCCGATAGACAGTCATAGTACAAGAAACTGAAGCTTTATTTCGTTTCTTCATGTCACGTGCTGTCTTGCCGTGAGAATAATAATAATATCTTGGGTTTAACGTCCCAAAACCACAATATTATTATGAAAGATGCCGTAGTGGAGGGCTCCGGAAATTTTGACCATCTGGTGTTCTTTAACGTGCACTGACATCGCACAGTACAAGGGCCTCTACCATTTCGCCTCCATCGAAATGCGACCGCCGCGGCCGGGATCGAACCCGCGACCTTCGGGTCAGCAGCCGAGCACCCTAACCGCTAGTATACCACCGCGGCGGACCCGCCGTGAGAAGCGCGCTGTCCGTCGATGAACACGAGCGGCACATTAACGCGACAGCGTTAACGAGCTCGTTTCGCAGAAATTGCGGTTTCGGCATCGGCGTCGTGGATTGTGAGCAAAAAATCAGCGTTGTCCTTGAGCGAAAGTTTGAGACGAATGCAAATAAATAATAATAAAAAAACTTCAATTCGAGTGATAATCGAATTCAGGCCTTCTGCGCGGAAAGCAGGTGTTCTATTAAAGAACCACGCTATTTCTTGAAACTGGTTCAAAAAAAAAAAAAACTATACGAATGTCATGTAATGAAAGGAGTCTGTAACGCATGTAATGTTGCATGGCAGAAGCGTAGAATCGCGCCAGGAGTCTAAACATGTGAATTGCGCAACGAGTGGGTGCATTAAAGGCTCACCCATTACAAAGCGCTCTCAGAAATATTTCATCACCATCATCAGCAAAATATCAATCAGATAACTGAAAGCAGTACTGCAAAATGAAAAAAAAAGTATGCTGCAGTTGAAGGATATATATATATATATATATATATATATATATATATATATATATATATATATATATATATATATATATATATATATATATATATATATATATATATATATATATATATATATATATATATATATGGGTCATTCCATATCAAGTGTACCAGGTCAATTTTCGACCATCTCCGATCCTGTTAAAAAAATTGTCCAGGTATATGTGAGTGTAATAAGTAGTTATTGAGGCGTTATTTTTTCGTAAAAAAAATTTGTGTTGCCTAGAGGGCGCTTCGAACTTTGGGCACCCAAGTGAAACTGTGTTGCGCTAAACAAGTTGTATAAAATTACTATTCTGAGGAATTACTACGAAATAATGTTTTCCATAATCTTAAGGCGCTGATCTTTCATGTCAATGATAGTTTATTCATTTTAGTCCTAACTTTATTTATTTTTGGTTTTGGCGAACAATTGCAATATGCTGCATGTTTAGCGTATTTTATAAAAATCACAGATTTTTTTTGCGAGTAATATATTCACATTATGTGTTTCATGGGTTCCTATAATAAATTCTGAAAATACTTCGGGAGCGGACGAAGCAAAAACATTGCCACAATATTGTGACAAAGTTGGAAAAAATGCCCTTTTGACTCATATTGAGGCTTCATTTTCTCAATGTAGCGGTCCAAGTAAAAATATGGCTTATATATTGTTCCATAGTATGATCTGTTGGCAAGACATACAGAAAGTTTCAAAAGAGTAGTTTTTGTTTTAAGGGAGAAAAACATTTTCCAACTGAACAACTACAAGGTAGTAGAAAGTTTGCCTTTGCCTCGCCTTCACTGCATAGCAGGTCAGCGCAAGATAGCGGGGGCTTTTCGGCGGCGAATAATGCAAGTCATACAACAGCTTGTCACTTGTATTGGTAATACTGATGTACAGAACGTCAAAAAGGGCAATAGTGCTAATTTTATGGAACGGTATCTTCCCCCCTTGGACCATATAGGGAAGGCTATACTCAACCGCTTCATAGTCCCAAGGGGCAGAATTATAATGCAGTCGATGGCCTGCAATACAGTATTGGGGCGTTGTGTTTGGCTTCTGATAAGTAATGCACCTGGTCTTAATAATATTTAACGACATAATTAAGGTATAGTTTACTTAAGATATTTTTATGATGTAACAGGTATAGGACGATGCGTGATCGCTTATCAGTGGTTTGCATGATGAAATGATGTATGCTAGGTGGCGCATTATGTGTCATATATAAGCACGATATCGAATCATCTCCACCGAGTACACCTAGGATACATCATTTCATCATGCAAACCAGTGATAAGCAATCACGCATCGGCTTATACCTGATACATCATAAAAACATCTTAAGTAAACTATACCTTAATTATGTAATTAATTATTATTAAAACCATGTGCATTACTTATCAGAAGCAAACACAACGCCCCAATACTGTATTGCAGGCCATCGACTGCATTAAAATTCTGCCCCTTGGCGCTATGAAGTGGTTGAGTATAACCTGCCCTATGATGGTCCAAGGGGGGAAGATACCGTTCCATAAAATTAGCACTATTGCCCTTTTTGACGTTCTGTACATCAGTATTACCAATACAAGTGACAAGCTGTTGTATGACTTGCATTATTCGCCGCCGAAAAGCCCCCGCTATCTTGCGCTGACCTGCTATGCAGTGAAGGCGAGGCAAAGGCAAACTTTCTACTACCTTGTAGTTGTTCAGTTGGAAAATGTTTTTCTCCCTTAAAACAAAAACTACTCTTTTGAAACTTTCTGTATGTCTTGCCAACAGATCATACTATGGAACAATATATAAGCCATATTTTTACTTGGACCGCTACATTGAGAAAATGAAGCCTCAATATGAGTCAAAATGGCATTTTTTCCAACTTTGTCACAATATTGTGACAATGTTTTTGCTTCATCTGCTCCCGAAGTATTTTCATAATTTATTATAGGAACCCATGAAACACATAATGTGAATATATTACTCGCAAAAAAAATCTGTGCTTTTTATAAAATACGCTAAACATGCAGCATATTGCAATTTTTCGCCAAAACCAAAAATAAATAAAGTTAAGACTAAAATGAATAAACTATCATTGACATAAAAGATCAGCTCCTTAAGATTATGGAAAAATTTGTTTCGTAGTAATTCCTCAGAAGAGTAATTTTAAACAAATTATTTAGCGCGACACAGTTTCACTTGGGTGCCCAAAGTTCGAAGCGCCCTCTAGGCAACACAAATATTTTTTTGCAAGAAATAACGCCTCAATAACTACTTATCACATTCACGTATACCTGGAAAATTTTTTTCAGCAGGATCGGAGATGGTCGAAAATTGACCTGGTACACTTGATATGGAATGACCCATATATATATATATATATATATATATATATATATATATATATATATATATATATATATATATATATATATATATATATATATATATATATTGTGAGGAGGTTTTTTTGAGTTTTGGCGTTCAATGGGTAGTAATTTTATTTTTGAAAGAGATAATTGCACCTGTCATATAGAAATATAGGCATGATATCGCAGCATTTTCCGTGTTTGTGTCCGTGTTGTCCTGTTTACGTTCTCAAAAGAAAAAAAAAAGAAAAAAGGAACAGGGTGGTCAAGCAAAAAGCAAAAAGAAATAATAATATCTGGAGCTTTATGTCCCAAAATGAAAAAAAAAAGCTAAATAAAAAAAGAAGATAAGAGCAAACAGCACGTATACGAGGCCATAAACGAATTCATTACGAAACAATACGTCTCTAGCCACGTGATGCTGGTAGAGCGTGCAGGAAAACGTGCGAAGGCAAGATAATGGTTCATCGGCTGTCAAATGACGCTCACGACGTGACAGCTGTTATCTATTGGTCTTAGAAGAGTTATTTTTTCTTTATCGTATTTATTTACTATTACCCATCCCCCTCTCATTCTTCCATTCCCTTATCATCGATAAGGTTGTCCCATCTGAGCTGTTCGCGGTTAGCCCATACCAGCTGCCGCACTCCGCATGTGCCCACCGCGAAGCAAAGCAAGATAGAAAAACTCCGCTTTCGCGTTGTTTCTTGCGCTCTACTACGCCACCCGCCTGCGTGCGTTCTTCACGATTGCAGACAGGCTGGAGCCGGAGTGTTCGACCGTGACCAGCACCGGGCCAGAAATATCCGCGACGACAGATCTCGAAGGAAGGGAGGAAGCGCCGACCTCTTGACGCGACGGAACGACGGGACAGCGCAGTGGTCAGCGCAGTTTCAGGCTGCGATAGATATTTCGATTAGACATCCGAGCCGTCGAAAGAACTGGGCACGTGGCTTCTGAAGTGCGAGACAGTGCGCAGAAAGACGAGGGTGGTGGAAAAAGGAGGTCCTCCTTCTATAGGCGGCTTTCGAATAGTACTTTGTTTCTTATCATATCCCTCTACGATGAGATTTCTATGCGCATGCGTGGGGTTGTGCAGGTTGTTAGACGATGCTTTGCTGTGACGAAGTTAATTTTCTAGTTGGCGCGCACGTGTTTTGCCGCTAGGATGTGTTCTTGTTTTGCAGCACTGAGCAGTTTCCACTTGGTCTTGTTGGTTCGACATAGTTATTGCGGTGGTCCTCTGAGCATGGAACATACCACACGCGGGATTTGGCTGAGTAGTGGGTGCATTTTTCCATTATACCCTGCAGCGCATCATTCATAGATGCTACACTTAATTAATCTATTGATTTGAAGCGCCAATTATCAGTAATGACGCGCTTGAAGATAATATTTTAGTGCCAATGACGAACCCCTCAATGGCGAAGAATCCATCCCTGTGACTGTACCCCAGAGTAGTGGCCATTGTCACGCTGCTTGCTGATGAGCAGTTAATTTGCAAGTTGGCGCACGTGTTTTCTTTCTTTCATCTATCCTAGCTTCGCAGCCCAGTCTCGTTCTTCGGAACCAAGCAGCATCAACTCTGACGCAACTGGGTGTACACGCTATCGAGACCATGGAGAGTCACTATTCTGTTCGGTGACTTGCGTCTGTGCCTGCAGGCGTTAGCGAGTGTGCACTTGTGTTTGCGGTGTTACTACTCAGTGTCAGGCTTGATTGGTAATGCCTGCAGTCATGCCCGACATGTCTATTCTTTCTTGTCTTCTTTTCTTGTTTTCTTTCTTTTTTTTCTTTCTTTTTTCTTTTTTTGCAAGCTAGCGAGCCACGCAAGTGTGATTTCGCAAAGCTCACGCTGCAGGTCGTCGATCAGCGTGGTAAACACTATGGCGCCTTCGATTTCAGACAGACAGTGGAAGCAGTCGTCTGCTTCTGACACCATGCTTATGCGATGTATGAGTAGAATGAGGCGCTTGCATCATACAAGCCTTTACATCTAGGTACACTGACTGGCGACATCTGGTTCTGATCTCGAAGGCTTTTGACTCTATTAATGTGAAGGGAGACTGTGGCAAACGCAAAGCGTGCTTTTTTTAGTTTTCAGCTTTGTCCCGCCTCATGCATTTGAGTGGCTGCAAGTGCGCGTAAGTACCAATGTAGGTTTTCGTAATCCAGCGGCCCGGGCTGTAGTGAAGCTATAACGCCCACGGGTATTTAGTCGCAGGATCGGTGGTACACGCTATAGTCCTCGTGGCTACTTTTCATGCTCTTGTTATAGTCGTCTAAGCGCTGTTAAAGCTAGAGTTGCGTATCACTTAAACAAGAGTGAGAGCTCTCTGAGCGTGTAGAATGTAAAACAAAATTGTTTAAGAACGCGCCCAGTAGTGTCTGTCGATTGAAACTAGTGAGAAAGAAATTGAAATTAAGTCAGCTTCGCACTAGTAGCTGTGCCAATCCGGAAGGAAGTGCGAAGCTGGGCGGCCTTCTTTGTACCTCTTTATTTTTCTCCCTCTTTCTTTATCTCTTTCTTTCTTTCAACAGCGAAGCTGTTCTTCGTGGAACTTTCGTGTGCGGGGACCGTCGTTGATCGTAGCGAGATTTACCCACAGAGAGTAGGTTAATACTACTGCGGATATGTGCCACTCATCCCACCGCTCCCACAACTCCCTACTCCCACAGCTCACCTCTACACCCACTACTGCTGCCGCCACTCCTCCCACTCCAGTCACCCAATACACGTCACGTCATTCCCGCTTCATTCAACCCTACTGCACGCCACCAGCTTCGCCGTTTCAGCAGTGTCTGCCAAGAGGAACTGGCTGAAAAATTTCTCTCCTCTTTCTATTAGATGCGAAGCATCTTATGCTCGGGGCTATGCCCGTCCCGCGTCCGGCCACTTTCATGAAGTAGGGAGGCACCCATTACGCGAACGAGAACACTGTAGTAATATGAAGGCCGTCAACCATTACCACAGTCATCAGAGTCATGGCCGAGAGCACAGAGAGGCTACTTAGCAATGGCTAGGCAGCTGGTGTCTGTCGCCCAGGTTGACCCCATTCCTTGATCTTGCTTGCATGTGTTTGGAGGGGGCTTAGTCCGTCCCTCCTTCCCGCGTCCCACACCATGACAGCGCATGCGCGTCCCCTCCCCCCTCTCTCTCCTCTTCTACGCTCACCCCCCTTTCTCTCCTCTAGGAATCCTCTACTCTACGGAGCGGCCCCCCGCGTCCCACACCCCCCACAGCGCATGCGCGTCCCCTCCCCCCTATCCTCTCCCACGATCACCCCCTTTCTCTACTCTAGGAATCATCTACTCCACGGAGCGGCGCCCGCGTCCCACATCCCCACATCGCATGCGCGTCCTCTCCCCCTCTCTCCTCTAGGAATCCTCTACTCTACGGAGCGGCTCCCGCGTCCCACACCCCCCACAGCGCATGTACGTCCCCTCCCCCTCTCTCTCCTCTCCCCGTCCTCTCCTCTAGGAATCATCTACGGAGCGGCGCGCACGACAGGTGGTGCGACAGCTGCATACCCCGCTGGGGGGCGCCGCGGTATGAAAATCACGGAGCGCACTCGCCTCATTCTCTCACCCGTGCAGCGCCGCGATGAGCGCCCGGACCGCTGCCATGAAACGAGAGCGGCGACATTCCTCCCGCTCAAGCTAATTATCTCCCCGCTGCTTCGCATCCACACATGGTTCCCTTTAGCGGGAGATGGGGAAGTTTTTTTTAGGGGCGAAGCTCCTTAGGGCATAGGCTAGTCCCGCGTCGTTGTCGTAGCCACCCCTTTGCGATGACGATGACGCTGCTATCACGGCACAGCACATGGAATGTACCCACTATGCGTCATAACGATGACGCTGATGACGATGAAGAATAAGCGTGTCCCGTTACCCTACTGGTGGGTGACCTTTAACGTTGGACATCACTGAAAACAGTTGGCTCATACAACACATGGCATCGCGATATGGTCTCACATGCATATCGTTTGACCTCATGCAACCAACCACCATCCTAGGAACCTGCATCGATCTCGTCTTTGCAAACTTTCCACTACGACCCATCCAGGAACCGCTCTCCCTCCATTTCACCGACCATAAAGCCGTTATAATGAAGAGGGAACGGAAGCAACGGCTTATGTAAACGGTAACCACGACCAACGAAGAAACGAAAACAAAACGGAAAATCACGGCTCACGAATAAAATATAAATTTCTTGTATATATACACACAGTGTTTGTCACGTCTTTGATGATGTACTGGGCGAATTTCACGGAAGATTCACGGTTTACCGATGAACCTCCGGAGCTTCGCCCACTCATCATCATTCACTCCGTGGATATGTTTTTGCGTCTTCTCTGACTCTGTTTATTTCTATTCTTTTTCTTTCTCTCTCTATATATTTCTTTCTATTTTTGCTATTTCTACCTTTCTTTCTCTGTATATATATTTCTTTCTATTTCTAGCTCTTTCTACCTTTCTTTCTCTCTCTTTCAAGCGTTATTTCACTTTCTGCTTTTCTTCTCTTTCTATGCTATGCTTTACTCTATCCTCCTCTTTCCCTCCTCCTCAGCCTCACTTCTCTTCCCCACCCCCCTTGCTGTACTATACTATACAAGGCTCCGTATGTTATGCTCTGCTAGCGTGCCTGGATAGCCGAGTGGTTACGATGCTCATCTTCGGATCGAGGATACGCGGGTTCGAATCCCGCCTCATCAAGAAGTTTATTTCGCAAAGAATTTCTCACATCTTTCTTTCTCTCTATCTGTTCTCGTTTTCTTACACCTAGGGGTTATGCCATTCCACGCCGGACAAATCGGCGCGTGTGTTCTGGGAGCAAAGCAAAGAGGAAGAAGAGGATGCAGAGAGCGCGTGCCGCTTCATATAGTTGATAGCTTTCTGTTCACGGATTGCGACGGACGGCTGGCATAAACCGCTCCGCTGTTAAAAACATTTTGCAGTGGCTTAGCTCGGCTATGCCAGGATATACGTAGCGTCAGCTACGGACGGATGGACGGACAGACAGACAGGCGGACAGATGAACGGACGGATGGACGGAAGGACGGACGGACAGATGGACGGACGGACTAGCGAGCGAGCTCACGCGAGCAGGAGCTTCCAGGCCTTCTCAGGCGCGCCAGCTGTGCGCCGTGTGACGTCACTGCTCCTCGTGCATGCGCAGCACGTTTCCGATAAGCCACGCGAAACTGCTCAACCTCGGTCAGTGTTGCTTACGCTACAAAATCAGTTCGCGATGCACTGTATCTGATGTATTGTTCCTTGCTGCGTTTTTCTTACGCCCACACGAAGGTCTCAGCACTGTGCTGTTCAGTGAAATGCGCATCTATGAAATAGGAAATAAGTTCGAGAGCATTACGCTTGTCTGAGTGTGTATGAACTTCAAGGGGCTTTGTCTGGCGCGTAGTTTCCATACGCCATAATCGCCTGCAGTTCCGTAGTTACAGTCGTCTCTGTCATTATAGACACCGCGTCGTGTTATGTCTCGAACACATGTTCCTTGAGCTCAGCGTGTACGGAAGCCGCCTCTTTCGGCTGGAGTGCTTCCACCACAAGAAGGAAAAGAAATACTAAGAAACGTGTATGCGAGGCAGTCGTTATAGTACCGAGCTCATCAGAAGAGGAGAGCCCCGACGCGCTCTGCGAGAAGTGACGAAAGAAAATGCTGAAGTAATGACGCGAAGCTGCCACGATTGCCAGCCCTGCGCATTACGAAACCAGCCATCGCTCAACGTTCTGGTTGCAGAAGCATCTATGAGGGACACGCGTCGCTGTTGTAGGGAGCTATAGTACGCAGAACATGTCACACTATTTTCTCCAGTGAGGCTCGTGTTCAGCTCGTCCGTATATCACTGAGGGTAAGAAAGGCGAAGGAAAGGCTGACGAGTCTTTTCTCTGATATGAGGCCAGTGGTTAGCTATACTGTACCTTGAGGAAAAGATTTCGCAAGGAACTACGATTATATTTTAAAGGATGTTGTTGCGGGAGTTAAGGTATAACAGAATCGATTCCCACTGCCACCACCAGAATCATCTATACGCTGTACGATTGACACTATAGGCAAAACATTCGCCAGAATAGAGGGGCAGAGCAGGTGCGAGTCAAATTTTAGTTGAAGTCCTATTTTATAGACGCCAGGGCTGTTTGGAGAAGCAGACACAAATTTAAAAAAAATCGCCTGCAGTGTCCCTAATGCATTCGCCTAAGGCGACTTGAAGGCGAAAGCCATCATCTTCTTCCCTCCGAGATCTTTCTCCACCTAACGTGATTTTGCATTGCCTCCAGGATCGGAGACAGAAAGGACGACGTTACGAAGGAAAGCACTTGGTGTTCGTGGAGTTTCGAAGGGTGCTTCTAAAGTGACCAGCAGGAAGACGAGAAATGAGAGACAACCTGTTTACGCAACAACTCGACTATCATGACCAGAAGCGGGTAGTACGATTACTTCGCGGCGAGAGAAGCTTGCGAAAAGGCTCCGAGCAAGATCCGCGACAAAGTAAAGGAGAAGAAGAGGAGGGGCAGAAGAGGGGTGGCGCAGATAGAACGTCAGTGAGTGCTAGAAAAAAAAAAGAGAAAAAGGTGACGCAATAAAAAAAAAATTAAAGACTCGAAGTGGTACAGTCACACAGTTCTCTTGATTCCAAAACGCGCAGCAGTGCTTGCACGGCCTTCTGCAGGAACATATCTACAAAGTAAGAAAAGAAAGTCGCGTTTTTTGACATTAGTTTCTTTCCTATTCCCTGGAGATTTCTTGAAGACGGCAAAGGAACGCAGCGACACAGTACAGCAAACATGGGCTACAGAGAGTACTCAGACTTTTCATATCCTATCATATCCTCAAATCTTGTCCTCATTGCTGTTTTCAAGGTTTCGGCAGGGATACAAGCGTGCTGCTGCTCCAGTAAATCAGTAAAGCTCCGAAGTGCGATAAGTGAGATTCGCATGCGTCGTAAAACGGTATACGCGCAAACTACGTTTCCCACAAACTACGTCGCCACGTTCTTCTTTTTTATTCGAGCGAAGAAGTGAGCCGTTCAAATCAAAACAGCAATAAAAAGTGGCTTCTCAGAGACACAATTTTGCGAAAGCGCGGATAAATGATACGGCGTCACCACATTTACTCCGGAGCATTCGCTTCCATTTTGCAAAAGCTGATGCGCACTAGTCGTCGAACAACTATCTCAGAGCATCATTCTTGCTGAGGGCCGCTCCTTTTCCCTTCTCGGCTTAAACCAAGAATAGAGGAAAGTGTGTGTGTGTGTGTGGGGGGGGGGGGGGGAGCGGCTGCTGCTATTTCAGCTAACAGCATCTGCAGCAATCTTACGTTTTTCTTTCGTGCCTGGGCTTACTACGGAGTCTTTGTACTTTCTGTGCTCTCATGTCCCGTTTTGCTGAGTTCCTATGCTTCCTGGCAGATTATAGGAAGCTTGCTTTACAGGACGAGAGAGGGAGGGGCAGGTAGTCGTATGCATCTCACAATATTCTAAACAAAGTAAACCATGACTTCTAGGCCTCCCACGCGCTTGCTTGTTTTCTCTTTGAACACAAACACACACACACACACACACACACACACACACACACACACACACACACACACACACACACACACACACACACACACACACACACACACACACACACACACACACACACACACACACACACACACACACACACACACACACACACACACACACACACACACACACACACACACACACACACACACACACACACACACACACACACACACACACACACACACACACACACACACACACACACACACGCACACACACACACACACACACACACACACACACACACACACACACACACACACACACACACACACACACACACACACACACACACACACACACACACACACACACACACACACACACACACACACACACACACACACACACGCACACACACACACACACTCTCTGTCTCTCTCTCTTTCTCTGTCTCTCTCTCTTCTATGCTGATGCCTCAGGCGGTAATCGCTCCGAAACCAGGAGGAAGTATTTCCGAATAAAAGTAATATATATTGGGCGCAGCTGGGGAAGAGCTAGAACCGATTACGCGGAACGTTTTGCTGTAGGGCTCGAGAAACGATCCCCGCAACGTTCGGGGTGGGCGAAAATGTGTATAGCTCGAAAGAACCACCGCGCGCTCCTTTCGCGCCCACTTTTCGAGAAGCCGTGCGACGAACCAGCTGCAATCTTGAATACGCCGCCAAACCGAGCGTTGAGAAATACAGCGCGCGTAATCAAAAAAGAGAGCAAAAAGTGAATAAGCCATTTCAGCGTGCGCACGCTACTCGTTGTACCTGCTGTAATGACGTGCTCCTCTCTTAATCACGACTATATATACCTCTCTGGGTTATGCCTCCGGAGATTTAGGAAAGAAATAGTCCGTCCTTATTACAGGGTGCTACTTTTCTCAAAATCTTGCCGTTCTCTCTTCCTCCCTCTTTGTCCTCTCCCCTCTCTTTCTTTCTGCGTACGTGAAGCTTTCATCGAGGTCCTTTGAACTTGTCCTTCCGCGAACGAAGCGTGCCTGGAAGCGGTCTTAAATCCCAAACTCGAGTGCGAGCACGGCTTTTCAATCTAGGGTTCCGCCGGGAGACGACCTTGCCTCGAGGACTACTCCCCTCTTTTCTCTTTAATGCCCGGATCAACGGTTGGAGTGGGTACTCGGCATTCTGCCGTAAACGCTCCGTTTTGTTTCCACTCCGTGCTTCTTTTCTGCAGCTGACATTTCCAGTGTAGGCACACGTCGCCCTTGAAGCGCTGTCCGTGAAGCACTCAACGTCTAACCATCTGCACCGCTACTAAAGAATATAGAACAACGGCAAGACGAACAAATTTGCCCACTGTCCACTCTATCGGCGGCTGTAGTATAGATATACGTGTCTGTACAGCTGCTTCCGCATTTTGACGCTTTCTTTTTATTTATTCCTCGTAACTCGAGCAGTTAGCGAATGGGCAAACGAAATGGCATCGTAAACAGCGCGCCTCAAGACAAGCACGCAGCATTGCGGAAGCTACTGTTATAAGGGGGGTAGTCTTGCGGAGGCTGATGGAAATATACTGTCTGTCACTCACCGAGTGTTCTTAGGCCAATCGCGAAAGCCGACGGTGATGTAATCACTAAGGAACTGAAGGCAGTCTAAGGACTACCGCTTCAGCGAGATTTACCATAAACCGTATTATGTTTCGTACTTTTTCCTTCATACAAATTTAAATAAAACTTAGCATATTTCAAATTGTATGGGTGTATTGAGCAAACCAAATGCATCCCACGGACAGTTAAGCCAAGGAAGGCATAAGATTTGATATTTGTTGTTCTTAAATGTAGCGCAATCAGCTTGACATAAATTGGATGGAGTTAAAGTGGATGAAAAATGCCCCTTTCCGGCCGATCCTCTCCGGCCGAACCCACAACATTCGAATTCAAAGGCCCTGGGTTCGGATCTCACCGACGGAAAGGGTGATTTTATTTTTCGTTTTCTTTAATTCCTCCCACTTAATGTTGCAATTATTATACTACAGTTAAGAACAACGAATAGTGTCCCCCCATGCTTTCCTTGGCTGAACTGTCTGTCGAATTCATTTGGTTATGTCTAACAAAGAAGCGAGTCTCTCGAAAAAATTCCGCTTCTTTCGTTCTTGTATTGAGCGAAGAAGCTAGTTTTTATGTTTTCTTAGCGCAGTTGAGTTCTTGCTTCTCAGATAATTTAATCAGCCATGCGCGGTCATCAATCTAGAGGCTCATTTCTGGACATCGCGTGGACGCGCTGCTTACTCGTACCGTTCGCTTCCCTCTTCGTGGATGTTGCTCTTGCTGCTTTAGGTTAGCCCATAATAATTTTCGTTCGGCGTAGTTGTGGCGTTCTTTTGGGCACGGAATGCATTAAGAGTACAGCTTTTAGGGCATGCACTTTATATGCGAAGCACCAGACCCAGCACGGGACTTTGAAGAATCAGCTGCATTATTTGATTACTGTACACAGGCAACCCCCCCTCCTCCCCCCCCCCCCTTTTTCTTTTTCTTTTCCCCAGTGCCAGAGTAGAATTTCATATAATAAATTCCCTCTTTCGTTTGACCCTGATGTCTATTTTCCCCTTTCCTCTGAGAAGAGTAGAATAAATAAAGTGTGGTACGCAATAACCTTGATTGTTCGTTTGCGACCTTGACGGAATCAGGCCCTCCCGACGGCTGGGTTGCAGTTATAGCCTCTGACTTGTTCTGATACTGCACTTCGTTTAGACAGATTACAAGCGGGTCTGCATATACATATTCCAAAAGCAAGGTCAGCGGGGGTAACCGTGGCGCTGCTACATGGCACGGTATTTCTTTTATTCCTTATTTCTTGAAAACAGAGATAACTCGTAATAGAAAGCAATCTTATGGTTTGGTGTTTGCTCGCGGACCGGTTATCTATGTTTTATCTATACAGGTCTACGTTTCCTTTTATATATTCGGCAAATAAACGTCGCAATGTAGCACCTATGTGTCACCCCTGAATGTTAGCAGATCTCGTTGCTGGGCTGGTTGGCACATTGCTTTGAATTAAGTAGACACTGAATCACCACCAGAGGAAAAAAAAAAGAAAACAGATCAACTCTAACGACTCAAACATAACGAGTATTCAACGACTCAAAGTGCACAGTTCCTAAGGTCTTTTTACGCTTTCTTAACAATGGCGACCTAAATCGGTGTTAGGGCGACACTAGCCGAATCCGCTCGTGGTCTAGTTGGTACTAAGGAGCTTTTAAAAAAAAAGTGCTGTAGTAAAAATTATGTCCCGAAATTGAAGCCAGACCTCCGCCATCTTACTAAAGGCACGATATAACGTTAGCGTACAGCGAAGAAAAAGCAGCGTTTTCGTCACGTGCCCTAGAGTTTAATATCGGTAATTTTTCGCTGACAGACACTGCTTAAAGGGTGTCTGTGTTTCTCCTACTGGCTTCAAGGTCTTCTCAAATTGTATTAGACGTTGCGTTACCAATACCCAGAGAGATATATTACTTTCGACGGAAAAAGCGATCTCTTATTCCATATTTAGCCTAGCATTTATATCGCCCGCCACGGTGGCCTAGTCGTTATGGTGCTCGAGTTGTGGCACGAAGTTTGTGGTATCGAATCCCGCCCGTGGCGGCCGTATTTTCGATGCAGGCGAAAATGCTTGAGGCCTTTGTACTTAAATTTAGGTTCACGTTAGAGAACCCCAGGTGGTCGAAACTTTCGGATCCCTCCACTACGGCGTCCCTTACAGAAGCGTAGCCAGACAATTTTTTTCGGGGGGGGGGGAGGGTTCAACCATACTTTGTGTGTTCGTGCGTATGTTTGTATGTGTGCGTGTATACATACGCAAGCAAAACTGAAAAATTTCGGGGGGGGGTTGAACCCCCCCCAACCCCCCCCCCCCTTCCCCTTGGCTACGCCACTGGTCCCTTATAATCATATCGCAGTTTTGGGACGTTAAACCCACCCAACAATTATTACGTTAGCATTTATGTTAGCAGAACAATATCACTTTATCTCTAATCGGGCATCACACGAAAATTATGTTTGAGGTAAACAACAGACAAATGCTGGCTTCACATTTTGCTTTTAGGGTGTTGCGAGAGCTTCTACTCCAGATTTTTTAAAAAATATTCTTGGTTGGTGCATTTATTGATATATAACATACCGCATGTACATTTGTCGGCACTGAACAGATATTTGCGAGACAGAGTGTAGTAGCGGAGGCTGAAACAAAAATAATGAAAGAAGGTAAGTGAGCGGCCACGGAGAGCCGGAAAAAGACCCCGTGGATCGATGTCTTCGTCGTCTCGTCGCCGCTGCAGCTGCGTCAACGCACCCGTGGGCTGGCTGCTCGAACCGAACGCGTGTCGCTGACACGTATACACCGAGCGCGGAGAGCTCAGCGTGTCTTATACGGATTGGTATTCCTATTTCCGCGACAAGTGCGAGCACAGCAAAGGCGCGTCTTCTCGCGCAAAGAACGATTGGTAGGGGGGAACCGAGTGTTTCCTCTCAGGTATTCCTTGCGAAGTAAACACGGGTTACGCACAGGCCAGCCACCGGAGCCACCATACAACATTACAAGAGATACGGGAATGCAAGTTACAGGGACACAAGATTCAGGCATAAGCACATGTGTAGATACAAGATACAAGTGTTCATAGTTATAAGTATAGATGCAAGTGAAATATAGAAGAGTAAGAGATACAATTACGGGTGCATATAAAAGTATAACTACAAAGTGTATACACGTAAAAGGCATACAAGCGTACAAAGTACAAGTACAAGATACAAGAGCACAAGATATACAAGAGCCAACAGTGTCGTGGTATTCCCATGTGGTGTAGGTGCGACGGTAAATGCCTGGAACTCCCGTCCAGGAAGCTAGATTGCGCGCTTGCGCATTTGCTCGGCTGTAATGCGAAAGGTGCAGCGCTTGCTATCGTTGTCAGCAGCCTCAGAAGCAGCCGCTGGGATTCGTAAACGTCCAGTTCTACTGGTATGCGAAGGTTGTGGGTTCGGTCTACACTGGCAGCAATATTCTTTTTTCTCGTACACTTGCGCACTGCAATTAAATACTGAGAATAACGACTCATATATTATCCTTGGCACGGTTGTCTGCTGGCTTTGTGCAGCTGTGTAAAAAAAAAAAAACTGAAGAAATACTGGCGCCTCTATTCAGCACACTTCTTTCGTTCACTTTGCGCCTTAGTTGCTTTACGTTCAACCGCACTGAAGTACTAAATAAAACAGCAACAGACATACATTTTGTTTCTGGGAAGTGAATACTTGCGTTTATTGGATGCGCCCTGATAACTACGCGAACACACACACACACACGCACGCACACACGCACACGCACACACACACACACACACACACACACACACACACACACACACACACACACACACACACACACACACACACACACACACACACACACACACACACACACACACACGCACACACACGCGCACACACACACACACACACACACACACACACACACACACACACACACACACACACACACACACACACGCACGCACACACACACGCACGCACGCACATCACGTAGCGCACGTTGTAGTGAGTATGCTTTGAAACTGCTTCCAGCGTGTCTACCGCTTCCGACTAGGATGGCGAGTTTTCCACTCTTGGCTTATACGAACCGACGATACTTAAGTGCGTTAACATCGACGTACTTATTTTGGCTGAAATTGCCTTAAGTGAGGAAGAGCCTAGATCAGGGCGTAGTGGCATGCCAGGCGCGCCGAGCGCAGGCAGGCATTGTGCACAACCCAAGCATGGCGAGCAGCGAGGCAAGAGAGAAACTCGGTGTAGAGATCAGTGTCACAAATCAAAAGTAAAGCGGCATCTGGAGTGAACCTAATAAGATAACGCGTTATTAAGCACCTCACCGAAACCTTTTAGGATCCTTCTTCAGGGCTTGAGGGCTTCTTAAAAATTGCAGTCTAAATGTATACAAATAAAGAAAGGGGAGGAGGGTTGAGTGTGACTAGCAGTTTGAGCTTTCATCGACCTTAACTTTTTAGCTGTATACTAAATGCACTTATTATTAATAGTAAACGCAAACTAACACAGAGAAAAGAAGCTTGGCTGGAAATTGTCCTCTTTAAAAGCCATCACTGGCACCCATCTGAAGATGTGAAAAGCAGCCGCAAGCCATACACGAAAAGAGTTTGAGCATTGCAGACGAGGCTAAAGCAGCTGTGCAGAACTTCAGAACAGCTTCACGGGAGCGTAGTTTAGAACTAACTCATCGTTGGCACTGAAAAGAACGTGCGGAGACCAGCCGCAGGAATTTCTAGAAAACGACAGACCCCCCCAAACCCCTTCACCTTGAAGTTGGTGGGAAAGTATACATTTCAAACAGGTTCTGCAGATGTCGATAAGGCCGCATTATCGGCTTTAAGAGAGCGTTGTAACCGCAGTGTGTGCGCACAGTGCAGTCGCACTGCCATCGTAATCTGCGAAGCACCAGCGTAAAGTTTCACAAAATCTGACTGCGAGTATTTAGAAGGAACTGTACCAGTTGGTGTAGAGCTGCACGGAATGCAATGGCGTTCTTTCTCCTGGAATCTGAGCAGATTAGCAGTCTGGTATAGCAGTTTGCTCGTTGAAGCGCAACGTCCTCTCCTGTGGGTTCGAAATTCCAAGTAAGGTCACTGAGCATGCTTCTCTGCAGGTCGTGGGCTCGACCGATACGACCTGTGCTTTACAACAAGCTTTCATGAGCTTGGAGCCGCAAAGTAGTTGTGCCGCCTTATCAAGAAAAGCGTTTGATTGTGCGGCAAAGTGGATTACTCCAAGTACTGCTCGACTATTTTTCTCCAGCCGAGCTTGCGAAACATCTAGAACAAACCGAGTTAAGGTTGAAGCTAGTTCACGTTTCTTAATAACCTTAAATCAAAACTCATACACCACTCTGTCGAAACGTTAGGTATCCTAAAGAGAAGATGAATGCAGTAATATGATCAGTCGCGTTCCGTGGTACGTTTATTATACGAAGTCGCAGCTCGTGAAGCCATCTTTGTTACTGTTTGATCGTCGCCCCTTTCTTCGAAGGCCAACCGCATCTTCTCAAAACAGACTTTCGTCGATCTCGGTTCTCAAGGCGCTATTTTTTAAGCCGCATTTCGCTGTTCTATCAAAACAAAGTTTACAGTCTGGTCACGTAGACCCTAACCTCAAGAAGCAAAGTAGAAATCGCAGGTCCTTTTCTCATTCCTGGAAACTATATACTTAAACTTGAAAGCCCGTATCGATTGTTAGACATTTCTGTTCGCAGCGATAACCTTTGGGCAAACTTTTGAGGAGCTAGTTGCTCAGGAGTATATCGACCATGCTCTATTTCTTTTCAAAAAGCCGCGTGTATTCGAAGCATTTAAGTCTAGACATTCGAGGGTAGGTGGGGAAGGCAAGTGTGTGCAAGGAGTGCATTCTTTTTTTTTTTTTCAAATCTTTAGGTCTTTGTTTCGATGAGGATTTGTGCTGGGTTTAGAAATAGGAAAGTCCCTGTTGCCATGCCACTCACACGCTTCACTGCTTGGAAATGGCGTGTATTTAGCTGGAGAAATAGGCTCCACTGTTCTGTGATTGGTCGTTGTGCTAACGTGACTTTCTTGTGTACTCGTCAGAAGCGTTTATTATCTTTAAAATGGACACAGCGTGCCGAATGAAAGACGGGCAATGGGAGATAAGAGCAAGCAGAATGACTGACGTGGTTATGGCTTTCCATATTCGGAAGTTGGTACGTAGTACATCGTTAACATATACAGAGTGCCAGATAGACGAGAGGACGCCGTTAAAGATGTTACAGTGAATTGCAGAACTTTAGGCGAAACGTATTTCACTATAATGGTAATCTCGCTTCTTTAAAGTCTGCTGCGGCTAGCACTCAACTCACAAACAAATCTTTCTTCGTGTCAACCTGTCAAGGTACGACGGGATCTGTGCCATGCATGCTCATTTCATAGGACGTATGCGTGCATGCGTGACTGATCCTGTGCCGGAAAAAGTGGTCCTCCGTAAGCATTTGTTTCGAAAAACAAATGAACTGGCCAATTAGCTATCGAGTTATTGTGCTACATCGGCTTTATCCACGGTTACTAATAAAAAAATTTAAGGCGAACTGGTTGCTAACGCTGAACATGCGATGACTGACGTTCAATTATCTCGTGAGAGGTAAACTGAATGTTCTTAGAGATAGCTCTTTGCCATCCCGAAGAAGCACACATACGTAGATCGAGCTCGCCATGCGGCAGCCATGTGTGCCGGGCAATGCTCTTAATAATAACACCTGGAATTTTAATTGCCAAAGTCACGATATGATTATGAGGCACATCGTTGTGGAGGGCTCCGGAAATTTCGGCCACCTGGTGTTCTTTAACGTGCACTGACATCGCACGGTACAAGGGCCTCTAGCATTTCACCTCGACCGAAATGCGACTGCTGTGGTCGGTATTGAACCCGCGACCTTCGGATCAGCAGTCCGAGCACCGTGCCGTGCTATCGTCTTGCCCTAGCCGTTGCCGCAGCCCTCATACGTAAGCATACAATTCTACCTGTGCGTGCCATGTGTAGATGTGGCGAGTGTGTTCGAGCCTACCAATGAATTCGGCTAGCTCCAGACAGGAAGACGAGGAGGGGAGGTTGAGTAGAGGAAAAAAGATTTTTCTGCAGCTCCATACTGAACCATGCGCCGTATATTGCTATATTTGGGTACTATATAGCTGAGTGAGGTCGAATGCGTCTACACGAGACGTTCTGTTGACTGTCTGGCTCCGGCAATAAAAGTCTTCGATCGGTAAACGTTTTTTAGTTCCTGTCTAGATTCGCAGCAACGCTACACGCGTCCAGCTTTCCGATCGACAATAACAAGTGTACTTCAGCAGCGTGGCTTGCTGGGCGAGTTGGTACTGAATCGTCGTAGAAATCAGCGCAGAAAAAAACAAACAAACAAACACGGAGAAAAGGAAAGGGCCACGCGTACACAGCGCAAATCACGGGTGTGCTATCAAACAACGCGCAAAAACTGGTTGAATGCGGCAAAGGAGTGGTGTATGGTATACCGTTATCTTGTGGGAAGTGGTATACGTTGGGCATACGGGCTGTTGTTTAACAAATTATTAGATCACGAGGCTTCATTGAGGGGAACAGCTTGTTCGAACATTTGCCCTGACACTGCTGGAGGTTCTTAATCCAGTGTTGTCAGCGCTTCAATAATCACCACAGCTCGCCGACGGCCCTCTCAAAGGCCGTGATTTCGTAGTCACATGTCAGAACGCTGAAGTCATGTAGGTCAGAGAAGCTCCGGCCTCAGTGACTGACTGTTCTCCTTTGTGCGTGCACTGCTCTTGCTCTCCTTCTCTCTTTCTCTTTTTAATCCCCATTCCCTTATCCCCGGTGCAGGGTAGCAAACCGGACGCTCGTCTGGTTAACCCTCCTTGCCTTTCCTCTTCTTCATTTCTCTCTCTCTCTCTCTCCGTTGCATATTATGGAGTGCGGCTGCGCGCTTTTGCTGTGAGAAGCTAGGGTGCAGATTAATAAGAAAAGTTACACGAAAAATTAATGAAGCGTTTTTAACAGCGAAAGTGTTCGTAGTCGAGTGTTTCGTGCCCGATGTTGGCGTAACGCTGATCACGTGGTTCATTTAACGGGTATGTGCCACAAAAATTGGTTAAATCTCACAACTCACCACTGGCCCACTAAAAATGAAGAAGAAAGCTATTGTTGCGGGCCGGAAGCTGTTGAAACTCATAGGAGACAACAGACAAAGAAGACCGCGGGCACCGAAGGCACGCGCAGTAGTAATAAACAGAATAAAAAAAAAGTAGGGGTGTGCGCGAATACGGAATTTCAGAACCAAATCGAATAGTGACAACACCCAATCGAATACTTTTCGAATAGTTTTCGAATAGTAAGGCAACAATTTTCAAAGAAGGCCTAGACTGGTAAGGTAACAATCTTCAAAACAGCGCAAAAAATTCCACATTTTATTTGAAACAATTGTTCACAAGCTTTAACAAAGAAACATTGCGATTACTTCAAACGAACGAAAAAAACTAGAATTATTTAGACTGAGCAGGAACTAGATCTTTCGAAATATTTTGTAACTCCAGGCTGAAATATAGAAGTGACTACAGTATTCAAGGACGATACGTTGTCAACAGCTTTTAATAACACGGATACCTAAATATTAAGCAATTTTCATGAGTTGACATCATCATGAATTTAATAGTAAAGATTGCTGATTGCTGACACTGTTGCGTCGGCGACACTAGAGTTTCAAGCAAAGCGCTTTCATCCTGTGATCAATACGGCCTCGATAGTGCCGTAAGTACATGGGCTGCATGCATCTGGGTAATTCCATGACGAAAACAAGAAAAATTACCCCTCGCTGTTCCCACGTCCCCTTCCTTCCAGCATTTTTCGTCCTATATGATTATTCAAAAACTATTCGAAAATATTCGGTACTTCGAATATGCGCTATTCAATTCGAGTACCGAATCGAATAGAACGCGATTCGATTCGTTATTCGAAATTTTCGAATATTCGCACACCCCTACAAAAGAACCTTGCTTTCGTTCGCATAGAGCGTACAGAGCGCATAGTGTTCGCGTAGAGTTGTCTCGTCTCGCGTCTACGACATTCGCGCTTTCAGAAGGATCAAGCTCCCTCGTTTTGCCGATGAAGAAGGCGCCCGACATGAGCGTCTGCGAGAACTGATGTGGGAACGGGCTAACGCACGGCAATCGTCAGTATGGGATTGCCGTGCGTTCACCACCTGTGTGGAACACAGGTGGTGAATGTGCCGATTGACGGTCAGACAACTGTAGATTGCCCTCCCAGAAACATTCCCGGTGACGTTCCCGTTGACGTGCATCTTAAGCGAAGGCTTCTTTGTAAACCTCTGTATAAGAGTGGTATGGTCAAGATGCAATAAAACTATACTACCACCTCAAAGCTTAACAAAGAGTGCTTAACAAAGACCTGTGATACAACATATCTGAAAGACTTGCAAAGCACAGGAATGCGATAGCCTCACGAGGGGAAGGCCACCAGCCACTCTGTTTCATCAGTGTCCGCGAAGTGGAGCTGGTTGATTTTTTTTTTTTTTTATCAGCAGGTCTGGGGAGACATGCCGTAGGTATCATGTTGCATGCCACTGAATTGGAATTCCTGAGCGCTAACCACTAAATAGGCTAAAACCTTGTATCTTGCGGTTTAGAGTTTGACCAAGTGTTTCTTTACACGAGTGTATACATGTGTGTTTTTCAATTAAAATTACTTGATGGTTTGCGCTGTGTACGCGTGGGCCCTTCCTTGTCTCCGTTTTTCGCGCTTATTTCTGCGTTGATGAAGGGTACACGTCTCTCCGTGAGGCCCTTGTAGAGCGTGTCCACATTGATCCCAATTATGTCGCGGCACGGAGCAGTGCATATTAAAGAAATCATTAAAGCAACACGCGCTGCTCAGATGGACGCTACGTATTGGCGCGATTAACCAGCGCACTTTCCCTCAAAATTTGGCCAACTTTCTTCCGTCTCATCCGAGACGGTGCGCGTGTTAAATCATCAAAAACACACAAAGAAAGAAAGAAAGAAAGAAAGAAAGAAAGGAAGAAAGAAAGAAAGAAAGAAAGAACGATACATAGATAGATAGATAGATAGATAGATAGATAGATAGATAGATAGATAGATAGATAGATAGATAGATAGATAGATAGATAGATAGATAGATAGATAGATAGATAGATAGATAGATAGAAATAGAGAAAAAAGGAAGAAAGAAAGAAAGAAAGAAAGAAAGAAAGAAAGAAAGAAAGAAAGAAAGAAAGAAAGAAAGAAAGAAAGAAAGAAAGAAAGAAAGAAAGAAAGAAAGAAAGAAAGAAAGAACAGATCAGTCCGCACACATGGTTCAAGAAGTCTTCTTCTTCTTCTAAACTTTATTGTCTCGGAAGTAGTCGCGCCACCGTTTATATGCTGAGTTACTCGCCTCCTGTGTAATAACTTCAAACTGCATTAGAAATGAACTGTTATTAAAAAAAATAATAAATACAGTAAATCCACTTATAGCGCGAGAAGCGGCTTGTTAAGCCAAAGGCGACGCAAAAAGGACGCGACGTGTGGCGACGCCTCCTTAACGTTCTCGCTCCAGCTTGCGGTGACGTCATGGATTTCTGACGTGTCTTCTACGGCATATATTTAATTCTTTATCGGTAATTTATGGGTTATATTGTATTGAAAAAAAGATGGACAATACTTAAATTGGGCAAGCCTTAAATATCGCTCGTACAGCATGGAAAATTGGGCTCGTACGTGCGCGACTTCAGTAGAAAAAGCCCAAAACAGAAATATGACGTCAGAAAGCGATAGACGACTACGCTTTTGTTTTTACTGAGCCGAAATGGTCTTCAAGTACGAGGAAAAAAAATTGCAAGTGGTGACGTTACATTGATCTTATGGCACTAGTGGGTCAGGGACAAATCTTGCAGAACTCAAGCTTTTACGGTGATTTACTTTATTAATAAAAAAATTGTCTACCGTGGTGGAGTAGTGCTTATGGCGCTCGGCTGCTGAGCCGAAGGTCACGGGTTCGGTCCAGGCCGCGGCGGTCGCATTTAAATGGAGGCGAGATGGTAGATGCCCGTTTACTGCGCGATGTCAGTGTATGTTAAAGAACACCAGGATGGTCGAAAATTTCCGGAGTTCTCCACTACGGCGTCTCTCATAATCATATCGTGGTTTTCGTACGTAAAACCACAATAATAATTAAAATTTTATTTATAACAAACCTATTACGGCGAAACTTACCGAAAACACAGTTTTGAAAAACTACTTTTATTTTGTGTCTCCATAAACTGACTTCGTACTTCTCTTCAGCGTGCCTTTTAAGACTGCATTTGACATCCGCATGGCCTCCTTGCAGCACAGCCATTTCAGGAGCGCACGGTCGGCTACTAAGCTAATGAGATTTTTTTTTGAACATTTAATGGCCGACAACTTCGATGCACCGCAACAACGCAAAGTCTCGGTGTACTATTTCTGGCGCTCGGAAACTGCGCTCGTTTGGCGCACGTGTCCCTGAAAAGTGGAAACAAAGGAAAGAAATAGGGGACTAACTTTGGATCAGTTGAGAAGTTAGCGCGGAACACCGGTAGACGGAATTAAGACGGAGCTGAGAAGAGCACAAGACGCCAGAAGTTATATTAAGCATTACGTCTTTACTGGTACAAGCCATCGAATACAGCAAGGTGTTCTTAGGAAGCGATGCTTTATCAAGCAGGAAAGGAGAGGGAAAAAAGCAGATTTGTGTGACTTTGAAAAATAACAAAGCTATTTTTATCGAACATGTTGCTTAGAGTAATTGCATTTCAAACATGAAATGCGTGTGATATAACTATACATTTTAAAACGGTCCCAGTTTACATATTATAGATCAGTATCACTTGTCCTTCAAACCTCGCCCACGTATCTAATGCTAGTAAGACACTTGTAAGAATTGTTATAGTATTTGCTCTCTTTTTTTTTCTTATTACAAGCGCTCCATCTGAACCAAGAGTATTTGGATCAGCTTAGAGATTTGCCATTGTGATTCCCCATTATGCTAAATTTCATCCGAGTGGCACAATAAATCCATGATCTGTGGCGTAAATTCCGCGTAGTTCATAAAGCAAGCCAACTTGATCAATAGTTTGCATGCGTATCCTACTGCTAAAACAGCACTTATTTGCACGCTTGGAACGAATTCCTTTATGTAACCTGCTCCCACTTTTAACCAAGAAAATGGTACTTTCCTTAGCTGATTGAAGAATCGAAGAATGAAAGAAAAGAACCGAAACTCTCATTGAAGGACATTTTAAATAATTTGCCTTAACGCCGGGCAAACGTCCACCTTTAAGCTGCAGAGCTGCCGTCGGACACGTTCATCTGAGCCGCCATGCATTGTGCAGCATCCCGAACTAATGTTAATCTGAAAAGCTTTCCGTGTTAAATGCGTTGACAGTAATAGATCTTTCGGCTAGAAGGTCCCTGCAGCGTATGGCCTACTATTTGGCGTGCTCGTACCTGGACTCCACGTAAGGCTATACATTGGGAAACTGATTTATTAATTACCTACCTTTCCATTGAATCTAAGAGCATCATAACAACTGGAGGGCCCTCTGTGTTCTGGCTTCCTATTGTGGTGTTGCAGCAGACACAACCAGACGTTAATAAGTTGGCTAGTGACCTTAAAACGTCACAAGGTTTCTTGAGCATTCGCCTAAGACGAATCGAAGGCGATGAAGAAGATGCTGATGCTCCTGGGATGTTTGGCACCTATCCACTCAGGGGGGATCGACCAAGAGTGGAAGCCATCTTTTTCTTGTTCTTCTTTTAGAACGCAGATTTTAGGCGCACGTTCCTGCGTTGAGCGGCGCCGCCGTTGCCGTTGGTGGTGTAACTGATAGACATGAAAAATTAAATGAGAAAAAGATACCCAGGATGTAATGGGATTCGAACCCGGGCCCTCTGCGCGGGAGTCCAGTATTCTACCGCAGAGCCACGCTGGTTTTTTTTTTTTTGGTTTTTTTTCTTTATTACCGGTTCATTAACGTCTCACGTACATCAACAGCCACCATTTAGAATAATACACATAACAGCGACAATGTCAAGATAAGAAACTAAAAATAAAGAAAGGTACTGGCTTTTCTTAAAATTCCTTAAGGTATGCCAGAGGTTCAACTCTGGCCAACCAGTCGGGAACATAGTCCTGTTGTTTGAGCACATCAATGTACTGAACAATGCTCTCGCGAAAGAGCACACGTGCAGGTCGCCTGTCAGGGTCGCAGTAAAATCCGGCCATTCTTGCCCGCCATAAACAGTGGAGGCCAAGAAGCATAATTAGGTCAAAAGGTATCCCGTCCTCTTTTTCTATCTGTAAAAACCTGATTCCTAGTGGATGCAGTGGAAACTCTTTTTTCAGCGTTCTCTGTAAAACATCCCAAAAGTACACCCCTTCCCAACAGTGCAAAAATACATGATCTATTGTCTCTGGTTTTCTACAGATAAAGCAATCAGAACCCCACGGCATATAAAAACCCCGCCTCTTCCAAGAAGGTCCGTACTGATAAAGTGCCTGAATGTAATTTAAAGAAGAATGTCTTTGCCCCGGGCTGAATTTGCATTTTTTAAACTCTTTTCAGTACGTCTTTTCCTTCGCCTCCACTGTTTATTGGCCTATACATAGGTACTGGAAAAATCATTTCACATATATCTTTATATAATTTATTTCGCGTTACTGCAAAAAGATATTCAGTTGAAAATCTTACTGAAAGGAAACGGACGCTGTCCACAACTTCCTTGAAAAAGCCTCGCGTGCCTCCAGGCATGTTTGCAGTGCTAACAACAAGGTTAGGTAGCGCGCGGCAAAGGCGTAACTGGCACACTGTTCGCAAAAAAGGAATTTGAACGTCCCGAAAGAAGAGAAAGCGATTAACTAGCTGTCGCACAAATAGATGTGACAAGCTAAGTCCCCCCTTTTTTAACTCGCCTAAACAGATTAGTTCTACTGCATCTTTCCCAAGTGGATCCCCACACAAAAACTGCGAATATTCTATGGAACTTTTGCACATTCACTCGTGTACAACTCAGCACTTGCATCACGTACCATAACTTGCTCATAAAAAACGTATTACATACAGCGGCTTTAGCAAACATTGAGAGACAAGTGGCGTTCCAGCGGGATGTTCTTTCTCGCATTTGTTGTACCTGTTCATTCCAGTATTCATCACTGTTTTTATAGTGTTGAAGGGGTACACCTAGGTACTTTGCTGGACTTGTAAACCACTGAATGTTGGCAAAGGTATCTGGGACTGATGACCACTGGCCGTGCCATAGCCCCAGACTCTTCCCCCAATTCACTCGACTTCCCGTTATTTGACCAAATTTGCTGACAACGTCAATTGTCTCTCTTACACTTTCTTTCGAGGTACAGCATACTGCTAAGTCATCAGCGTATGCCAAAACCTTCACTTCAGCTTCCAGTAGCTTAAAACCGCGAACACTCTCATTGTGTATAATGGCCAAACATAAACTCTCAATGTACAGAGCGAACAAGAGAAGGCTAGCTGGGCAGCCCTGTCGAACAGAACGTTCCAGCCTTACTGGAGCTCCCGGGATTTTGTTGATGATTAATCTAGTGGTACATCTCCGATACGCCAGGGCTACTCCCTCTGTAATTACCGATCCAACATTAACATGCTCCAGTATAGTAAATAGGACATTATGTGGTACACAATCAAATGCCTTTTCTAAATCAAGCTGTAATATCGCTACAGCAGTATGAAGAGCATCACAGCACTCAAGCACACAACGCATCGTGTGAGTATTCGTCAAAATGGAACGCCCCTTTATGCCACACGTCTGGTGCTCACCAACTATTTCTGTAATAACGGACTGCAATCTCCCTGCAACTACTTTCATGAGAATTTTATAGTCGGTGTTAGTTAACGATATGGGTCTATATGATGTAACTAACTTTAGCTTTGCTTTTTCATCAGTCTTTGGAATGAGAACAGTGTGTGTCTCTGCAAACGACGGCGGCAATGCTTTGGTTTCATAAGCTTCCTTGAAGACGGCTAGTAAAACTGGGGAGATTTCTTTTTTAAACACCTTATACCAGGCAGCACCCAGACCGTCTGGTCCAGGCGACTTTCCAGGAAGGAGACTATCTATTGCGTGTTCAATTTCTGAAATTCTTATAGGCGATTCCAAATTCTCTTTTGTTTCTTGAGGTAACTGTGGCATCCGCCCAAGGAACGCGTCCTTGAAACGCTCTACGTCTACTGGTACAGCAGCAAAGAGATCTTTGTAGTAGCGGAAAAAGGCATCTGAGATAGCACTGGTAGTGTTTAGTTCGATATTATTTTCCTCTATTACTTCAATGTGGTTTCGACGCGCGTGTGCTTTCTCGATACCAAGCGCGCGTTTAGTGGGCGTCTCGCCCATCGCCCACGCCTCTGCTCTTGCACGGAGGAGTGCTCCTCGGTAGCGTTCCTGTTCGAATATTTCAATTTTCTGTTTTATAATTCGTATATCGTCTTTAAATGCGCCCGGCTGTTTACTTTCTAGTGCTATCAATTCTTGAAGCGTGGCTTTAAGTTCATTTTCTTTCATTCTTTCTTCATGCTTTAAAGCACAAGATCTCGAGATGGCGTTTATTTTAACGCGTTGCTTTAGAAGTTCCCATTCCTCACCAATATTACTGCCATCAGACAATGTAATGTTGTTAATGCTTTCAATCACGTACTTGTTAAAAACATCATCATGAAGTAACCTCGTGTTTAGCTTCCATAATTCCCAATTAAATGTATTATCTTTTTTGTTTCAATCCAACATTACACTGAACAAGGCAATGGTCCGAAAAGGAAACAGGTACCACTGCATAACTATTGCTTTTAGATATCGCGAACCCTGCCATGTATATCCTATCGAGACGTGCATGGCTGGTTCCCTGAAAATGAGTAAAACGTACTTCCCGTCCGGCCTCGAGGCACTCAGCTACGTCTTCCAAATTGGATTCATTGAGTAATTCCCTGAGGAGGTCAACACTTCTGTCACGAACCCATCGATAACTAATTCTATCAGTGGCGCTCAATAGGCAGTTAAAATCCCCCAATAGGACAAGCTGCCTTTGCACACATAGATGTGGCTTAATCATCGTAAAGAAACTTTCACGCTCAGCCTCAACGTTTGGCGCATAGACACAAATAACCCGCCATTCAATGTCACTTGCAGTGAAATCACAAATAACTATTCGGCCCGAGTCACAGGAAAAGTAATTTTGGACAGCCAATCCCGGAACCTTTTTAACAAAAAGCACACAGCCGGCTGATGTTCCTTTTGCGTGACTTACAACGGCATAATACGGCGACGTAATACGCAGCATCATGCTCCGGGTCTCCTCCTCCCCTTCAACTTTTGTCTCTTGGATGGCCAGCACGTCTATACTTCGGTCAATTAGAAGGCGGTAAACCTGAGCCTGCTTTTTCCTGGAGGCCAAACCTCGAACGTTTAAGGTAGCGAAGCTAAGCGACAAGTTGCTAGCCATTGTTATATACTAAAACAAAAGGAGTGAGGCCCGGAGCATGGTGCTTACCGTGTACGTCTAGCTTACTGCTAGACGCCTCCGGGGCCATCCGGTGGTCCTGCGTCGTCCTGCTGCATCTCCGTAGGCTTCCCAGCCACTCTTTCAATCGGCACATTGGACCTTGTCCTGAGGCCCGAACGCCGCGCCAGCGTCGCCTTCGTTGGTGGTCCCTCTACCTTGTTGTCGTTCGCTGTGCCCTCAGACTTCTCCAACGGACGCTTAACCGCCGAACCAGTGTTAGGCGCACGTGCCATTCCTTGCACTGGCAACTCGCGTCTTCCCACTGCTTTCGTTGTCACGTCAACCGGTTGGCTTTGGCCTGCTTCTGCGACGCCCTTCTCGTTAGTATGCACCGTAGCAGTTGCTTGTTCCTTAATGTCGGACGCACCGTTATCTCCCTCAGGCATCGAAGGCTTGAGTTCCGCAAGCGCGCTTGCAGCGTCTCCTGCACCCTTGGCCGAGTCCTCGGCCTCGGCTGCGTCCATAGTCTCTTCGACAAGCTCATCGTTCGTCGCCGCGCTTGTAACAGCGGCATACGATCGGACGCACTGAGCGTCTCGATGCCCGAATCGACGACAAATGGAGCAACGTGGCACCTTGCAATCCCGCCGTACATGACCAGTTCCTTTGCACCTAAGGCATTGCATAGGCCTACCCGGCGCGACGACTAAGGCCAACTCTCCGGCCACACGGATCTGATGTGGAATGTCATCCACAGACATTCCACTCTTCCAACTTTAGCAGCACAGTTCTAGTTGTCGAACCTTTGTCACTCACACCGTCGACACGCCAGCGTTCCCAATTCACTTCAACTACATTGCCGAAAATAGCGAACGCCGTCCGCACATCTTCATCGGCGACTCCATGAAGCAGCCAATGCAGCCGCAGTTTTACCTGCCGGTCCTGGGGATCAACAATGAGGCATCGATGTCCCTTCACTTTAAGTTCTTTGAGTGACAGAATTTTCTTCGTTGGTTCCTCTCCACTCACGGTAACCGCCCAGACGTGATTTATCTGGTAGGCTCCAAGCGCGACGACGTCAGGCAGTAGTCCTGTGGGGGCTATGGCGTCTCTTAAGTCTTCCACCCTGTAGGGCCTCGCTCGAAAGTCACCATGCAAAAATACGGTATGCATAGCGACACGTCCTGTTGGCAGTTGAGGCAAAATCACTTGGTACTCTTCGTTTGTCCTGTTACCGCGGCCAAGAAGGGCCGCTGTTGCCGCCTCCGACGGAGCCCTGCATCCTGCGTCCGTTCACTACCGCGTCCGAAAGCAGAATCCAGAGCCACGCTGGTGGTTGAAGCTCATTTGCAAAAAGACCCCATACAGGCGCCATGTTGTGCACGGAATCCCGTTAACCTGTGTAATATAGCGGGGCAGAAGAGCAAAATAACAACTAGTCGTTACACAATGCTAATTGCGCAACGAGTGTGTGGTTTAATGCTTCCCACCAACTGCAAAGTGCTCAGCCATAATTCTCATCAGCCACATGTAGCATCAACAAAGTGCACATAACACCTTACAGATGTGTATCAGGTACCTCACTTATGCGCAGAAACACGAATAATGGCGTAGCGGGTGCTGCCCTAGTTTACAAAAATTATGATTTATGGCGCAGTCGATAGCTTGCGGAAAGCGAAAACTTCAAACAAAGTTGACCTTGCCCCAACACGATGCTGCACTGAGAATTCGCATTAGGCAGTATCATAATAGTCAGTGAATTTTTTTCTTCTCAGTTGACTGTATCGTATTGCACGAGCTCAGGGTCGCGAATGCTCTTTGCGATAGGCTGGCTGGGCAGCCGTCGCTTTAATATGTTCAGCAACAGGATTGGCCGGAGTAGTCTATTACAAACTATTCCAGCGTAAGAAAGTTGTGTGGATACTGGACCCAGTTGTATAACCGGTTATGTACTTTATTCAATGGTACATGTGCGCTTGATATTCAGCCAGGCTAAGTCTACATTGTTTTATGGCCAATATAACTTCTAAAGCGGGAGGACTGCTCTGAGTTTATTTGCCTTTTCGCTCCACTTTTCTCTTCTCGTTTCCTTACGGAGTAAGTTATTGTTGTGAATTGTGAGCCATTAGTTTTAGGGGCGAAGCTCCTTAGGGTATGGGTCTGTCCCTCCTCTGCAGTAGTAGTAATAGTAGTAGTAGTAGTAGTAGTAGTAGTAGTAGTAGTAGTAGTAGTAGTAGTAGTAGTAGTAGTAGGTAGGTAGGTAGCCACGTATAGTGGAATGTACCCACTCCACGTGATAAAGATGACGATGACGCAGTATAGTGGAATGTACCCACTACACTTGATAACGATGAAGCATAAGCGCGTTCCAGTATAGTGGAATGTAACCACTACACGTGATAACGATTAAGTATAAGCGCGTTCCAGTATAGTGGAATGTACGGAATGTACCCACTACACGTGATAACAATGACGATGACGCTGATGACCTTGAAGTATAAGCGCGTTCCAGACCACACATTCTCTTTGTGCCATGGATGAAAACGATCGAGCTTCGCCCACTCATCATCATTCACTTCGTGGATATGGCGTGATTTTTTTTGCCAGCGAAGCGTAGAAAGCGGTGATTCGTTTCCACGTCACTGTCACGAACATATAACTTCCCATTTATTATCACTTGATATGCGGTAGTCCTGATATATTAGTTTTTATAATAAATTTGAACAATCACTTATTGTTTGGACAATCCTCCGTAATGGGCAGCAGCCACACGTTCGATGGTCAACAACGACTGATACGGGAGCTTTCTCCGCTGTGTACGAATTTTCATTTGTTTATAAAGTGACATTTAAGTTAATTTTTTAGTGATGTATTCGGCGTTCAATTCCCGTTAATTTTACCAATGACTACTTTTCCTTCGATACGATCCGAATCTGAGTCAACGCCTCGCAGTGGGCATGCGCTAATTAGAGAAGGAAAAGGAAATCGAACGTCACGCACTCCGCGTTCGCCGCGTTCACCCTGAGTGGGTAGGTGCCAATCATACAAGGAGCATCATCATCATCATCATCACCTCGTTCTCTTGCAGGCTCTCGCGCATACCTTCGCCATTGCTCGCTTACTGCGAACCGCTCGCTTCAAGATCGTCATGAAACGGCGACTTCTGGCGCTTCTGGGCTGCATTTGGCTTTGCTTCGCAATGGGCATCGTCTGCACCGTCTTCACGGTCAAGCTCAAGATCCAGACCGAGTACATCCTGCGCGCGCTCGAGAGCTTCTATTCGCAGCAGCAGATGACCGAAGAGCCGGCCGGCGAGTGCAAGACGGCGTCCTGCCACTGGCACAGCGACTACCTCTGGGACCGCCTCAACGAATCGGTCGATCCGTGCCAGGACTTCTACGCGCACGTCTGCTCCTCGGCCTGGTTTCGAGAGGACGGCCGCCTGAGCGACCAGCCGTACGCAGACTTCTCGGTCGCTCAGATGCTCGCGGACGTCCGGGACTCGCTGACTCGCTACGGGAGACGGCAGCCAGAGAGTGAGCACGGCGCCTGGAGCTTCCCGGTGCAGGCCGTTTCGCTGCTCCGTCTCTGTGAACGGGCGTCGTCGTCCTCTTCGTCCAGTGGTTGGAACGAAGTCCACGATGTGCTCTTTCGGGCGGGCCTGAGCGGCTGGCCGTACGTGGACGAGCCTCCTGCCGACTGGAGCCTTCTTCCGGTGTTGGCGGGCCTGGAGCGCGACGTGGGCGAAGGCGTGCTGGCCAACGTGGCCCTGCGCAGGGACCTCTCGCAGGCGGACGAGTACCAGCTGCACGTGGAACCACCCGAGACGTTGCTTCACCAGTTCCTGCTCCATCGGCGCTCGTCCAGCTCGCTGGTCGAGTACGAGACCCAGCTGGCGCAGCTCCTGTCCTCGGCGGCCGGCGGCAACGCGAGTGGCGCTATTGTGGCCAACGCGAGCATTAGCAGGGACGCCGTGTTCTCGCGCCTCGCCGCTGACCTGGTGGCTTTCGAGAAGCGACTGGAGGCGATCCGCGCAGCCCCGCTGCTGCCCCTAGAGCAGCGATACGTGCGCGCTGGACAGCTGGGCGCCGTGGCCAAGTGGAACTGGACCGCCTTCTTGGCCGAGACGTTCCACGGCACGCGCACCGTGGTCTACAACACGACCATCGTCTGCGACCGGTGCACCTACTTCGGCAAGGCCACGCTCCTGGTGCAGGAGACACCGCAAAGGACGTTGGCCAACTATGCCGGTGTGAGGCTGATAGTCCTGCTGTCGCCGCTGCTGCCAGCCGACGAGTCATGGTCGGCCTTCGTGACCAAACTGGCCAGCAGGGGCCTAAGCGGACTGAGCGAGAGGCTGGAGACCTGCCTCGGCCTGCTGGAACGCACCTACCGCTACGGTACGGCCATGCTGGCGCGCATGTCGCTGGGCCGCCAGTTCTCCACTGTGTACCGGACCCACTACGACCGGCAGCTGGCTGCGCTCGCCTCTTCGGTGCTACACTCGGCCAGCCTGCGCACCTCACGCCTCGCTTTCCTGCGATCGGATGAGCGGCGCAAGGCGCAGTCCAAGCTGCAAGCCGTGTCCTTCCAGGTGTTCGGCACAGCACCGAGCCTGTACTGGCCGGCGCTCTACTACGGCGTCTCGTCGCCCCTGCTTAAGGAGTCCGAGCCTCTGGCGAGCGCCGTCGCCCTGTTGAGGCACACGCGACGCGCCTACCTCTCGTCGCGGGTGCCCAACCTCGACCTCGACGCTCGGTACCCGCTCCGGGTGTTCGGCGCTCCCAATAGTTACTACTTCCCGCTGCGAAACCTTCTTTTCCTGCCGCAGAGCCTGGTGGCCTTCCTGACGCGCGTCTCGAACACCATCGACGCGCCTTTCATTCCCGTCATTGGTCGGCCTATCCTGGCGGAGGCCCTGCGCGCCATCGACGCGCTCGACGGCAGGCACATCGACGACGTACTCACGCTGCAAACCTGGTGGGGCCTCAACTCGAGCGCTCGCTTCGACCGCCTGACACGCTGCTTGCTGGACCAGTACGGAGCGCTCTTCTGGTCTTCGAGCTCCGGAGGCGTCAGCGCCAACTGGCGCGAGCACGTGGACGTGCACGCGCTGTTTCGCGACGTGGCGTCCGTGGCGCCACTGCTAGATGCCTTCCGGGAGCGCCCGGGCTCCGGCAAGCTCTCCGTGC
Source organism: Rhipicephalus appendiculatus (assembly GCA_030522465.1). Lineage (NCBI taxonomy): Eukaryota > Metazoa > Arthropoda > Arachnida > Ixodida > Ixodidae > Rhipicephalus > Rhipicephalus appendiculatus. The sequence continues at coordinate 107,626 of JALIZH010025456.1, forward strand.
GCGTGAGCCGTGCGCGAGTGCTGGATCCTACGCAGCTGTTCTTCGTGAACTTTGCGCTCTCGCTGTGCGACCATCACGGGCGCGGGACGATGGGCCGCCTGCAGACCAAGCTCGGGCTGGTGCCGAACGCCGTGCGCGTCAACTTGGCGCTCGCGAACTCGAGAGAGTTCGCTCGCGCTTTTAAGTGCAAGCCCAACCGGACGATGACTCCGGCGACGCGGTGCAGAACCTGGTGACAGCAGGTGGCTGCAGTGTGTCGTCGTAAATAGATATTCACTTGTTTTGTAAGGTTGCCTCGCTTTCTTTAGTGTTTTATTATAGCGGTTGGAATGCTGGAGGCAAAACTATAGTGATGGCTGGGCTCCAGGTAGATATATTAATTCGGATTATGAATGCAGATAACATATGTAATATTCTTTTGCTTCGTAAATATGTACTTCTAGACGTCACGTACCGCAGGACACAGGCGTGCGGCGTCTGTGATCATACTGCCCGCCCTTGTATGAAAATACGAGTTCGGCGAAATTCCTTTTTAAGCTGCTTACCTCGCCGACTTACACGACTACAGCATTCAGCGGCCGCGTCTAGATTATCGTTATCGATTAACCATCGACAGCATTTTTTAAAAACGAAGTTGGCTTTCACTGTGCCAGCATACATATATGTACACTTTTCTAATACGGACAACTGCTTATGCAAAGCGCAAAAATGTTATTTTCAGTTGACGCAATAAATACTGGCAATGTTCCGTTTGTATTTCACGATATGGTGTATGCGCAGTATTTCCACTCTTATTGATGCGGCAGTCTGCTAGAGTTAAGTTCACAGAAGAAATGGTCTACACTTTATAGCACGAAGACATGCAAAGGTAATGCACGCAGATATTTCTAGCAAAACTTCACCAATTTTTCGACAACTTGAAAGGCTCACGAGAAACCCGTGGCGATTTTCTTTGTATCTTCGTGCCAGAATGGAATGCTCAGTAGGCCTGTTTTTAGAGCGTAGCTGTTAGGCGCCCGTTCCTGCGTTGTAGGCAAGGAGGTTTAAAAAATCACGCCATATCCACGAAGTGAATGATGATGAGTGGGCGAAGCTCGATCGTTTTCATCCATGGCAGAAAGAGAATGTGTGGTCTGGAACGCGCTTATACTTCATGGTCATCAGCGTCATCGTTATCACGTGTAGTGGGTACAATCCACTATACTGGAACGCGCTTATACTACTTATACTTCATCGTTATCACGTGTAGTGGGTACATTCCACTATACTGCGTCAGCGTCATCTTTATGACGTGTAGTGGGTACATTCCACTATACTGCGTCATCGTCATCTTTATCACGTGGAGTGGGTACATTCCACTACACGTGGCTACCTACCTACCTACTACTACTACAACAACTACAGGGGAGGGACAGACCCACACCCTAAGGAGCTTTGCCCCTAAAAAACTGCATGGAGTTCGTGGTTCTTCGTCCTTTGTTGTTCCTCGCTGTAAACGAGTTAACGAGAGCAGCGAAACATCTCCTGGCTCGCGCGGCAGCTGGATTAATCTGGCACTTTCATTGGCGAAACAGAAAATAAAAAAGCAAGTAATAATAAACAACGAACTTTTGAAAAACAAATTAGGAATTGACGATAAAGAAGAAACATAACTTTAAAAATAAGAAAATCGAAATAAAAAAAAAACAATCACATACACTCATTCGCCTTCTCTTGTAACATTGTGCGCAAACGGTGTGTTCTTCTTTGGAGCACATTGACGCAACTATGAACAAAGCCGGTACGACATAATGGGGATTTAACCTGTTCCATTCGAGTGGATTTTTATTACGATTATGATACCAACGTTAGGATCTCCAGCCGCTCATGCGTGAGCCTAAAGCGAGCGTTCTATGGGCGTTCCAGCAGATCCTAGCCCATTTCCTCCGTTGCACGAAGAGGAATTCTGGTCAGTTTCCTATTTTAATAGAAATTGTATAGCTCGTCATAACGACACGATGTTCCTGGAAAAACAAATTTGCTATTTCGCACAGGAGCAAGATGGGCTTCTATACTGGCCGGGGTGCTGTTCGCCGCCACTAAAAGCACCGTCCATCATCGTGAGGCCATTGTCCCGAACTACACGACAGTAACGACACATAGCGCGCAAACAGCCAACGCGAGCGATGGTAGCGTTGTGAGCATTTTGGAGCCGTCGAGCGAGATGGCTTTCAACAAAAGTGGAGCACGGTGCAAAAGCTTTCGTTCAGAAGTCAAAACAAGTAAGCGAGTAAACAAACAACTTATCGTCATCATCAACTACAACAACAACCACAACAACAACAACCCTAAAGCAACAACGATGACAGTGCTCGCATCTATACATTTCCCGAGGATATCCTGACACCCAGTTCTTAAAGGGGCCCTCTCTAACACTATTCCACCCCGCACTTTTCACTGGTGGGTTGTGTAGACTGAAGTACAGACAGATTAATGCCGTAAGAACGGCAGTGATAACGGCACGCAGTCCTAAGTTATTCGGTTTAGAAAATTCAAAATACAAGAAAAAAAATCCCTACCCTCAACTTGATTTTTCGCGCGGTCACCTGACCACATTTCACTCGCCCTGTGACGTCGGCGGGATGCCCAATGAAGTGAGGTAGAAGCGCCTACGTAGGGGAAGCTCGCACACCATTGTTGCTTGTCCTTTCCAACGTGTTGTTGACGTCGTCACTATAGTAACAAACGTGGTGCCTGATGCCTGACTTGTCAGAACGTGAGCGGGCGCTACTGTTTCGAAGCGAGGTATTTTCTGCTGTTCTTTACAACATTCCATGTCACTCTCTCCTCTCATTCTGAGGAGTTGTTCGGTGAGCCGCCCGACGAACTACAAGGGTGCATTCAACCCCTTCAACAACAATGAAGAGCCTACCGCATGTGCGAAAGAGGCAGCTCGCAAACGCACAGAAGCAAGGAGAGGGAACAGAGAGAGAGGGAAGCCTTTCGTACGGACATCCGACCCGCGCAAGCCGAAATGGTCGCCAGCGTCTCTGTCGTGCTTTGTAGTCGTAGTGATCTTTTTTTTTTTTTTTCTTTTTTTGTTGAGGCCGCGTCTGTTCGGGGTTCAAAGAAAAAGCACAGGAAAGAAAAATGAAACACATTAGTAATCTCAGTTCTGATGGCACCAGACGATCTCTTCTAACGTTACACTTATCCAATCATAGGCTGCTGCCTATAGTCGTCATTTCCGCCCGCAACAGTTCTGGCGAGCGCCACTACGTCTGATGCATTCGGCAGCGATGTAGTGATTTTATGTCGAATAAAATACTAAATCATTTGGTATCGGCGCTTAGACCTATGCTAAAATTATCCCCAGCCATCACTCTACGCAAAACACAAATAAAAATAGGGGCTTTAAAAGTGTTGGAGGGCCCCTTTAAGAGGGAATATCTCGTAGTTGTTCTAGGAGTTGTCTACAAACTATCTGATTACTCTCGAATCCGACATCTTTGACAATAGAGCGCGAAGGAAATTATTCAACAACTTCTGTAAATAGACAGCACATAGCGCGCGGAGCGTCAAGCAACAATTACATGATAACGCGAAGCGGTGTACAATAAGTCTATATATAATCTTTAGCAAGCCTAATTTATTTTTGTCGAAAAACTGGCACTTCTCCGTCCTGTACACGAAAACGCAGAATTCAGACTCTTTTATGTTTCACTTTTAAAGAACCTTGCAACGCGAAAGAAACAAAAAATATGTAGTACCTGCTGCGAAAAAAGAAAAAAAAAAGAAGAAAAAACGTGTTGATGACGACTGCTAGTCTATTATAGCAGATGCCCTACGAACGCTCTCTCCACGCAATATCTCCGCGGAATACTTTTTTCCGCGTTGTCTTTCTGTCTTTTTGGCCAATGCGCAAGACGCGAAGCGTCCGCTACACTGTAGAGAATGTACTATTTGCGGAATCAGCTACTACCCGGAATGGTAATAACAAGAAGAGACAACCTTGCCACGGGTGCAAATGAGGATAAAGGGAAGACACCAGGCAACGACTCGAAGGGGCACGCGAAGGGCAAAAAGCCAAAGGTTGAAAAACAGGCCGAGGTGCCTCGGGGCCCCCCTGCTTGACGGGGACGACAACGGATGACCAAACGTCCGTGTCGCCCTCGCTGAGCAGCCCGAGAAGCGTGGAAGATAAAAGGCCCGCGCACGCGCCTTTTCATTTGTCACTGCACCGCTGTATACAAGACCTGCGCGTTTCCTGGGAGTCCTTGCAGCGCAACCTTACTGTCTTTTATTTCTCTTTAATGCAAGTTAGAGGCCAACACATAGAAGAATGATGGCCATTTCAGGTGGAACAACTATAATGATTACGATAACAACAACACAAAAACAAAAAGATCGGCAGAGGCTATCTCTCTTGTTGACCAGAAGTGCTGGCGTAAGAACGTCGGCTGTATAAAAGGGCGCGCGACCATAGCAGTTTTTTTTTTCTTTTGAAGGTACAACCGTTGTCCTTCTCGTGCACCAGTATCTTTTTGAACAATGTTGTATTTACGGCTTGTTTTCTTTGTGTTTTTAAATGCGAAGCGTTTCTTAGCGAACTTCGGCGACATTGAGCGTATCTATCTATCTATCTATCTATCTATCTATCTATCTATCTATCTATCTATCTATCTATCTATCTATCTATCTATCTATCTATCTATCTCTCTATCTATCTATCTATCTATCTATCTATCTATCTATCTATCTATCTATCTATCTATCTATCTATCTATCTATCTATCTATCTATCTATCTATCTATCTATCTATCTAGCCGCCTACGACTTTGTGCTCTCCTGGCCGTATCGTTAATGGGATTTATACCAAATTTGGTATGTCATAACATGACTGTATGACGAACATAAATGGCTGGTCATATCATGAAAATCATGATTAACTTGTCATGAAAAGCATGATTTACATGCCACGCTCATGGCGCGCTCGCGGCCGTTTCGTTAGCTTGATATTCACCAAATTTGGGATTGAGTGACATAACTGTATGACGAACATAAATAACAAGTGGTAATATGAAAATCATGACTGCATGAGCGACATGACTTGCATTCCACGCTCATAGCGCGCTCGCGGCCGTTTCGTTAGCTTGATATACACCAAATTTGGTATTGAGTGACATGACTGTATGACGAACATAAATGACAAGTGGTAATATGGAAATCATGACTTGTCATGTGCGACATGACTTGCATTCCACGCTCATGGCGCGCTCGCGGCCGTTTCGTTAGCTTGATATAGACCAAATTTGGTATTGAGTGACATGACTGTATAACGAACATAAGTGGCAGGTGGTAACATGAAAATCTTGGCATGCATGTCATCTACAACGCCACTGACATGTCACGCTCATGGTGCGCTTGCGTCCAGTTTGCTAGCTTGACACACCAAAATTGGTATATCGCGACGTGACTGTATGACGAACACAAATGACAGGTCGTAAAATGTAAAACGTGACATGCAAATTATGTAAAGCATGATTTGCTCCTTCCTGGCTGCTTCGCATTACATCGATTCCCACAGTGCGTGGGATCTGCCGGCTTTTTTCTTTTCTGTGTGTCTTCGAACGTGCAGAATGATATATGTGCCTTTGAAAAACGGCGCGTGTCAATTTACATGAGGAAAGAAACAGCAAGCGAAGCACACAAACAATATACATTTGCTGCAATTGAATAGAAAAGAATGCATAGAAATATATGCGTTGATTTTCTTTCAGTCTGCCGCTGAAACCAACCTCGCTTGTACATACATGTCATCCCAAACTACTGAAGGAAGGAAGTGGAAATTTAAGGGCTCGTTTTTCTTCGTTAGATGCAATATTAATGAGGAATAACAGACGTATGTAATAACAATTGTCTGTTAGTGCTCGTTAATATTGTGCCAAACTACTTTTTCATTTAAATTGTTCGCCGCCTCGTTTATAGCACACCCCTTGCCGTCCTTCTAAGGAATTTGCTTTCTTTTCTTTGGATCAGCAATCGCCTTTTCCTGTCTCCCCTGTAAGTCAAGAAAGCCGATCGAGCGTTTATAAGGTGCTATCAGCTTAATATCAACCTATAAAAAGTCTTATAGAATCATGGTGTCGCCGCCATTCGTAGTCTCAATAGATTATAATCATCATCAAGCACTAAAACTTTATCTCCTCATAATCTGCTATAACATAAGGAAAAACGATGATAGGCAGTGCGAAACGGTCGGCAAGCCGAACGGTCGCCGTCACATCTTTACACAGAGCGTCGTGGGCAATCAGCTCCGGCAGCATGCCGCGCTAATCACGGAGGCCACGCAGAAAGGCTCATATTTCGGACAATAAATCGGAGAAGGCGCAAATTCGGAAATTCGAGCAAATGGAACTTTGGGGTTCAGGGACAGGGAAGGCAAAATAGACTTTAAGCACGTAGACATAAACAAGATGACCTTATCTGATTGGTGGCTAAAATTAAGGCAGGGGGGAAAATTTAATACTTCAGTACATATAGTTAGTACTTCACTGTGTGTTACGGCTAGGTAGCGCAAGCCGGCGCCCGTTCAGTAGGGTACAGCCCCACCCATCGATCCATCCATTCATCCATCCATTCATATATCCATCCATTTAGCAGAGTAGCTCCCACTATACCCGGCTGGATGGATGGATGGATGGAGAAACGGGGAGGGAGGCCCATTTTTCTTTAATAAAGTTTATTTCCTCCTTTTTCGACAATGTCGGACTGCGTAGAGCTGCGGCCCGCGAAGTGGCCGAAAGGCTAGATCTTTCGGTCCCACCGTGGGAGCGGCCCGCTTCGGGCTAGGACACTAGCGCGACCTATTGGACCCTAATAAAGTTCTTTCATCCATCCATCCTCCTTCTTCGAGAAGACAGAAAATGGACTTCTTGGCTTCGACGAAACGAACAACATCAGTCGTATCGAAGGCACGGCCACGGGGCACGGCACTCGATTGCCCTAACGCCGCTTGAAAGCACATTTTCTTGACTCGAAGGCGTCGTCGAAGATCGCAAAGGCGCAAAAACTTACCTCTCTCATCGCGCTCTGCTGTACCATGCGGAGTGACTATAAGCAGGCTTCACTGCCTAGCCTTACCGCCTACATGCTTTATAGAAACGATGGAGCTTACAGAATGCTGCCACCAAAGTTAGCCGGCGACCTGAACTTCCATTGGGAGTGGCATGCTATCGCGCTCAATAGAAACGGTAAAATCAGCGCCTTCAAAGAAAGCGACGGCACATTCTCAGCGCTTATTCGCTCGAATTCGCAATAGTCCGACTGTTCCAAATCTTCTTGGCTTCGACGAAACGAGCACGATCAGTCGTATCGAAGGCACGGTACTCGATTGTCCCAACGCCGCTTGAAAGCGCATTCTCTTGACTCAGAGGCGTCGTCGAAGATCGCAAAGGTGTAAAAAATCACGCCTTATCCACGAAGTGAATGATGATGAGTGGGCGAAGCTCGATCGTTTTAATCCACGGCAGAAAGAGAATGTGTGGTCTGGAACGCGCTTATACTTCATGGTCATCAGCGTCATCGTCATCCTTATCACCTGTAGTGGGTACATTCCACTATACTGGAACGCGCTTATACTTCATCGTTATCACGTGTAGTGGGTACATTCCACTATACTGCGTCATCGTCATCTTTATCACGTGGAGTGGGTACATTCCACTATACGTGGCTACCTACCTACTACTACAGAGGAGGGACAGACCCACACCCTAGGGAGCTTCGCCGCTAAAACTTACCTCTCTCATCACGCTCTGCTGTACCATGCGGAGTGACTATAAGCAGGCTTCACTGCCTAGCCTTACCGCCTACATGCTTCATAGAAACGATGGAGCTTACAGAATGCTGGCCACCAAAGTTAGCCGGCGACCTGAACTTCGATTGAGAGTGGCAGGCTAACGCGCTCAATAGAAACGGTAAAATCAGCGCCTTCAAAGAAAGCGACGGCACATTCTCAGCGCTTATTCGCTCGAATTCGTAATAGTCCGACTCTTCCAAATCTCGCGATGGCCTCCTCTCCTGGAGTGCCCTTGACAGTTAGACAGCGTTTTGCAAGCGATGTCCACTTGTACATACAAAGGTAAGAAGAGAGGGTTGAACATTGCTCCTTCCACCGGCATTACAACAACGTGCCATTTGTGCTAAAGAAAGCCAACAAACGAGTGTCACGGCGGCGACACCGCAGAATAACTCGCGACATTTCACTCTGAAAAGCCCTCGCGGGAAAATTTGAGCGGACACACGCGCCGACCACCAGAAGTAAAGGCGTCCATTGTGCCCGTAATTGCTATCGCATGCCCGACGACGACAAGAGGTCCCTCAAGCGAAATTGTCCCTATTCGTGTGTGCACGTTATGACCGCGGAATGTATAAGAAAAAGCAAATCGAATATTTGAAAAGAAGGGGAGGAGGGGGGGGGGGGCTTTTGCGGATCGCCTTGTTGAACACGTACGGCGCTCTTTCATGACCGGCCATGCACCGCCGGCGTTTTGCCCTCGCGATTCTTCAGCCTTCAAAAGCGGCCGCTCATTATTACAGTCGGCGACGTGTGCGCAGTGGTTCAAAAAGAGGGACCGCTCAAAGCCAAAGCACCCTCCGGACTTTTTCGACATTAGCCCGTCTTGTTATGCTGGGTCCGTAATTCCTAATTCAAACAACGTATATACAGTGCCAGCGAGATTCCCGCGTTTTTTGAAAAAGCGCGCGTGTGCGTATAAAAGGGGGCAGCTTGTGTTTGACCCGCGATTAAAAGCTCGCTCGAGGAGTCACGACGTTCCCCGAGGTCTAAATGAAAGGACCTCGGGATGAAAAGGGACGCAGTGCGAGTGATATGCTACAGTGCAGTGGAGAGGCCGGCTTTTTGCTGCCACGAAACGCACCGCCGCCCATGTAAAAGGTCGCCGGAGTGGAAGCGGAAATCCCCGTTCGCTGAGGAATTCCTGGATCGCTAGTTTGTTTCGACAGTCGGACAGGCAAGTATATTATATAGTTCTTTGAAAAAAAAATTACACCATCTTCCCAAAGGGAACCCTGATGGGATGCGAAGCAGCAGCGTTGCGCATGGGAGCGGTGGAGAGGGTGAAGCGAGAGAGAGGTGACACGTACAGACATGTTTCAACGCGTACGTTAGGCGCGCGTCAGGCGGCAGCTGCGGGCGATCCGGCGAGCGCGCGGCAGGCGAGGGAGAGAGGGACGTCAGCGCGCACTGCGAGGGGAGCGTGACGTCAACGCGCAGCTGCGGCGTGACCTACTTGGCACCGCTCCAACACCTGCGGCGAGGGGAGCGCGTTGCGGCGCGTTCGTACGCACGGAGGGAGGGACAGCGTTACACAGCCTAGTCAAATAGCTGCTTCGCATCTAAAAAAGTGAAGCAACCCTAATGCAAGACTTGGGGGGTTGTGAGAGTGGCACTCACACTCAGGGTTGCCATGTTTGGCTGCTATGCGCCAATATGGCTACTTTTTAGGCCGGTGGCGGCAGAAAAAACGCCTCGGCTACTTGGCTACCTTTTGGCAACCTTCTTGTTCCTTTGATTTGTATCCAAATCATAAATATCTCGTGACGTTTCAGCTGCAGTCGGTCCTGTAGGCGATCTCAAAACATTGGCGACCAAGGCGTGTTTCATGCTCCCGAAATTGAATTTGGGCGCTCGCATTACACACGCACAAAAGATGCGTGGCTGAGGCTCCGAGGGAAAAGCTGCTACAATGCGCCTCGTTAAATACTGACACGACTTTGAGGCACCCCAAAAGGGTCATTTTTCGTTTCCATGGTGTACACTGTACACTAACAACGCTCTCCGCACCCCTGATCCAGATAACACGTAGGGTAAGGTGGGGTAAAATGAGACAAAAATTTGAAAATAGTGAATATTTATTTTTATTTCACTCTTTACCCTTAAACGACAATGCAGAAACTTTCCTTTGGCTACAAGGTATGTGCTACATAAATATGACCATGTTGCCACTGTTAAAAAATTTATTTTTAAAAGAAATAAAAAATGAACCAGATGTCTCATTTTGCCCCAACCTGCGGGACAAAACGAGACAGTGTGAAAAAAATTTAACCCTTCAGTTTTTACAGTATAGAAGCACTTGAAATTAAACTCCGTGGGCCCTCACAGAGCCTTCATGACCCCAGTCCTTGCACTCCACGCATTGAATCCAGACAGAATCCGGTGCTGTTTTGCTCCAAAACTCCTTGCAGATCAAACACCACCAGTCTTTCTTTGTGCTATTGTTGTATTTTGTTGAAAGCTTGCACTTCATTAGATTATTCAACGATTGGACGCTAGATATAATCTGACGCATCTTCTTCGCTTCCTTTTGCTGTTTTGGTGCAGAACTGCACGGGCGTTTCGTGGCTTTCAGCTTCGTCAGCCGGGCTTCGTGAGGCGATGAATTTAAAACTGTGCTAGATTCGAATTTTCTAGCAAAAATTTGGTATTGAAGGAAAACTCGATGGCGAGATGTGTTTGTGAACGGCTTGACTTGGAGATTCTTCAAAAATTTGCGTTCGCCTCTTGATAGCATCCTTGGGAACGCGGAAAAATCTCGATGCAGCACGAATGGAGTGGGTGTCCTGAACAGCAGTCAGTGCTTTTTCACGTTGTTTTCCTCCCAGGAAGCTTTATATGATATTCTCTTGTGCGTCCGAACCTTCCTAAACAATAAAATATAATATATAATGAGTGTAAATGGTTCACTTAATGAGACACCCTCTAAGGCAATTCAATGCCTTTTTGTCGCGTTTTGCCCCCCCCTCACATGCCCAAATTCAAAAAAATTTCCGCTTTGGCCCCGCGCACCAAGTGAACTGAAATTTTGGTGGTATGTAGCTAGTAGTATATAGTAACAATATAAATACTTACGTTGTTGTACTGACGCCAGAGTAGCTTCATGCACGGATCCGAAAATTTGGCCGAGAAGAATTTCGCCCCTTTGACGGGTCACGAACACACTGACACCAGCCGCGTAATTTTTCCCAAGCGAACGCTGTGAGCAATCATACACTTTTACACATAAAAAGGTGGACAACTACCGGCACCTCTCGCTGAAATACAGAAACAAAGCAAATTGCTTTCTGTATTAGCTATAGAGGTCGGCAAAGCCAAAATGTCGCGTTTTGCCCCGTGTCTCATTTTGCCCCGCCTTACCATTTTACTTTGATTTTGAAGTTTTCGTCGCCCAGCATCTGCAAGCCAGCCCCATAGCAATGGACATTATCACTACAAGGAAACAAAGTTCACAGGGTTTGCGAAATCTGCGTCGTGCATTCAGCCTAAACCCCAGAAATCGCTGTCAGAGTCTCTGGACGACAATTCACTCGTCGTTGTTCACGTGAACCACGTGCGACTGACAGCAAACTGACAACTGTTGCTAGCATGTCGCGAGTTGCAGTCTTTCCGTGACGCCAGACTTGTGTTGACACGTGACTGGGAAGCCGCGCCTCTCGATACAGAAATTGAAATTGCTGTTTTAAGGTGGCGGTATTAAAAATATATTCAATGCATTCCCAAGCACCACGACACTCTTTTTAGGGTTCTCGACCCCCGCGTTTTTTATTTAGAACAACAACCCGAAAATATTTAAAATTCGTGTCAGTACTCCTTTAAGCAGACCACCTATTGCTGAAAGCGACTTTAGACTAATTTTATGTAAACAGGACAGTCGAAAGCCCAACGCATCCGGGCAGCTTTGCACTCACCGACATTAGAAATCTGATATCCGATTGACGGTGTGTGCTATTTCTTAGAAGTAGTCAAGGAGTGCAACTCAGCAATATTAACTGGTCGGGCTTTTTGATCATGCGAGAAACAATTGCGAAAGTGACTACAAGTTATGCTCCAATTCCAGCAACTGTGATTTTAAGCAGACTCACGCAGTGCTCATTTTTATTGACACCACAGAGCTGGTACTTCTGGTGCTTTCATGAAAAGGCACTCAATACACGCAAAGAGAGTGCCATTTCTGCAAAAGCGCAAGAAACTTCGTCATCTCGCTCGAAATGATTGCTAAACTCAACAATTTATGCTTTAATCTCAGAAATTAGGATTTTGAAGGGCTCTTACTCTATCTAAATTTCCACCAAAAATTCTTGGATTTAGTTAGTTAAATAAAAACTTCGCAGCAGTTTGTACGAACGCGTGGCTACTTTTGGCTACGTTTATAGGGCCTTGGCTTACGTTGAGTACGTTTTGGATAGATTTTCCAATCTTTTGGTTATTTTTCGTCGGTAAACTTGTGATTAACCGTGAGCATGGTCGTCGAAAAAAAGAAAGTTGCCCCATGCCCCCCCCCCCCCCCCCCCCCATGGAACACCAGCACTTGTCCCCCCACCCAAGCCACAGCAGCCCTCCACCCCGCCCCACCACGATGCAACACGTGCTGCCCCCCCCCCCCCCTCCCCCCTTACTCTAGATAAATTCCTCCTGAAGCCCATGACTACATATATCAGGTGTGTATAAGGTATACAGGGTCTGCCCTTAAAGTAATGAGGCTAGGTCTGGAAAGAAGGAACTTCCTGATTCGATGGGCAAATATTATTTAAATTCTTCAAAATAGTTTCCTCGGGCGTCGATACACCGATTACTGCACGATTCCGACGCTGCAAAGGCACCCTAAAAGTCAGCTGCCTTGGCCTCTATCCGATACTCTGTGACAGCCCCTTGGATGGCAGGAACACCACCGAAACGGCGACCTTTCTGGATCCTTTTTATGTTTGGCAAAAAAAAAAAAAAAAGTCTGCCTAGCTCACTTCAGGTGTGTGTCAGGGCTGCATCAGGCCTGCTGTGAGCCCGGTGAAACTAAAGATAGTAAGCCCACTTTTCGGGCACTTAGCCAAGGCAGTCGACTTACTCAGCAGCGCAAAGCAGAATTTTATCTCCTTCGACTCCAATTACCGTAAGGAGCGTATACAATTACCGTAAGGAGCGTATACGAAGGATGATAACTTGCCTTTGCTTTGTCCCCCCCCCCCCCCCCCCCCTTTTTTTTTTCTTTTCACATGCCGAGTTTGTTCTGGCATGATTGTTAGATAAGAACGCACCGCATCTGTCGGCAGCACGATAAAAAAATATTCTCTCCGAAACAAACTGCAGCAAAAAAAATTTTTTTAGACTGTTTGCCTAATAAATATGAAAGCGGGATGGATTTCCATTCTACTTTAAAAAAAAAGCGCGAAAAAAAAAGAAGAGGGCTCGTCCGGGATTTGAACCCGGGACCTCTCGCACCCTAAGCGAGAATCATACCCCTAGACCAACGAGCCGACGTAGGTTAGGCTCGGTCAGCCGAGACAGCTGTCGTATCGTCATCGACCGCTACGGTGCAGTTAACTTTCAGCAAGGTTATTTAGGGACCGCGTAGCCCAGACTGCTGTTTAACTAAAAAGCTTATGTATAATTACACTAAAGAATGCTCGAAAGGTTCGGCAGTATTGTACACTTTCTGTAACGCTTGATGGCGAAAGCCTGCTGCAAACTTGGGAATGCATGAAGTTCATTCAATCGGAATCCAGACTTCATGCAAGACGTAACGAAACGCGGTGCGAAAGACACGCCCTATACCGCAGAGAGATAGAGAGAGAGTGAAAGAGAAAGAGAGAAATCGATACAAAGAAAGGAAAGGAAGAGAAAAAGATAGAGAAAGAAATAGACAGTGAGAGAAAGAGATAGAAAGAAACAGACAGAAAAGAAGATGGGAAAGAAATACAGAAAGCATAGCCATGTAGAGTAAAGTATGCCAAGGAGTAGGAAAGAGAGGGGTAATGGGGTAGCCATTTGGGCTGCAACCAGACTTGTACACTTTGCATAAAATAAGTACCCGATTACAATTACAGTTACTTCCTGTAAAGTGTAACTGTTTATAGTGGTTAATTACAGCCGCAGGAAAGAAACTGAGTAATTAAATAAATGTAATCGATTACTTCTGCGTTACTTTCCTTCAAAATTCCATTGCCGTAACACAATAACACAGGCTTACTCAAACTACAACTAACTGCTGTAGCTTGCATGGTAAAGGGAAGGCTGGTGGCCTTGCGTGAACGCTGGAAGGCTTAAGGCTGGTTCACACCGAAGGCGGAGCCGGCAAAGCGGGAAAGCGGGCTTTTCGAAGCGGCGAAGCGGCTAGTGCGCGCACCTGTTCAGACCGCACGCCGCCTTTGGCTGCCCACGCGGCCGAGGAGGCGGGGCATAGCGCGCGTGTCGCTATCACGTGGCATTGCTTCTCCCAAAGATACACCAGCGCCACCGCAGCGCGTTCTGATTGGCTGCGGCAAAGCGGCGAGCTCGGGCGGGCGGCAAAAAAATTGGTCCGGGAGCAATCGGACTTGCCGCCTCGTTTTCCTCCCGCTTTCGCCGCCTGGAGAGGAGGTTTTCCCCGCTTTCCGCCTTGCCGCCTCGCCGCTTTGGCCGCCCCGCCTTCGGTGTGAACGAGGCTTATTGTAGCTGTTGTGATACAACGTTGCACGCTGTTTACTTTCAATGGGAGTTTTAACGCAAAGTAGTTATGGTCGAGGTTTCCAGTGTGTTGTAGAATGTCATCATCGTGAACCGGCACGCGCTCTCTTCGGCCTCTTCTTCATCGCCTTCCTCTTCTTTCTCTACTGCTTCGCTCCCAGAACATGTGCGCCGATTTGTCCTGCATGGGATGCAGTAACACTAATGGGCGAGAGAACGAGTACAGAGAAATAGCAAGAAACAGAGTAAGAGAGAGAAAGAAAAGGGAAGGGGTATGTATATAGAGAAAAATTCTTGGCGAGGCGGAAATCCAACCCGCGTCCCTACGAACCGAAGGTGAACGTCGTAACCACTCGGTTACGACGCTCGTATAGCCTTTTATAGAACACTCGCAAGTCGGTGGGAAAGGGAAGTGAGCTTGAGAAGGACAGATGCGAGGATGAGGAGGGTGAAAAGGAGGAGAGGAGAACGAGTAAAGAGAAAGAGAGAAATACATAGATACAAATAAAGGGGAGAAGGAGCGAAAAAGAAAGAAAGACAGACAAACAAATAGACTAAGAGAGAAAAGAATAGAAAGAAAGAGATAGAAGAGAAAGATAGAAGAAAGGAGAGAAAGCGTCGCAATGTGTAGTAGTGTATAGCAAGGGGTGGGAAAGAGTTGATGAGAGGGTAAAAGCCTAGCCAAGCCAGGACCAGCCAGGTGCCCACCAGCTCTGCTGTGACCCAGCCTTAAGCGACTTAGTAGTGCAAGCTACGCTATTTTTTTTTCAAGTTTATCGTCGCTGAAACTTCCACGTTTGCTCGTAAAGAGGTTAGCTGCTCACTGAGCACACTCTCATTGTATGCTCTTGGAGGAAAGGGTGGTATTATAACATAGGAACACCCTGCGCACCACCTCGTTGTGGCGCAGTGTTTCGGTGCTATAGATGTCCACGCCCTCAATGAAGCGTCGCGTTCCGCCGTTGATGGCGCTCGGGTAAGGCGTTGCAGGTAAGGCGAAGGAAAAGGTGAAAAGATAGGCTGTAGGTACTCCCAACCTGATAGTGACGGGGGCTCCCTACGCTGCGGTCGCGTATTTTTTGGGACGAGGACTGACGTAGAAGACTGGTTACAACTTGACTTGGGGAAAAAAGATGTAACTGATTACCGATTATCGATTACGAGAAAATGTAACCGAATTACCGATAACGTTACAGTTTCGAAAAATTAATCAATTATATTCACAAAATTACAAGAAAACGTCATTCATTACAAGTTATCGATTACTTGTAACGCGTTACGTACAACTACGGCTGAGACCCAGCCTTGCGCGACCTATAGTACAAGCTGCACTAAATTTTTTTCTTGTGCATCGTTTATCAAGATTTACAGCTTTTACGTGGCCTTCCTGAAGGCGTGAATTCTCTCAGCCTGATTTTGTTAGTAGCCGCTCGGCCGGCAGAGAATTACGCGCACGCAGTAGCCGTCACGGAATATGTCATTAAAAGCCCCATGCTCCTCTTTAGAACTAATCTGTAATTAACGAGAAAGGGGTCGAGACAGCACAATTATCCTTCGTTCTTCAGGACTATTCAGTGTACGTATCCGGATGGTGGAAATTTGAGCCTGTGAAAAGACAGGCAGACGAAGGACGCACGAGCACCGAAAAAGACGGGGTTGGCGGGATTAGGGGGGGGGGGGGGGGGGCGACAAGCCCGAAGCTCTTAAGAATCACGGCGGCTGAAGCGAGGCTCCCGCTAGCACGAACTCGTCTCTTCTTCCGGAAGCCCCGTTCACCAGTCGGACGCCGAGAGGGCAGGGGATAAGAATTCGTTGAGAACGCGTGAAATATTTACAGACCGGCTTAAGCCCCTTCCTCGAAGGCAAGGCAGGCTGTGAATTGTTCATGGAACTGTCGTAGGGACTCGGAGAACAGATAATCTAGATGCCACTTCATGCCCTGACCTACTTTTCGATTGAGGACGAACGTTGGTTCTTGCTACGTTTGAAAATAAGAGCGCTTTCAATCGCAGCCGCCGCCAATTTAGTGTCTTTTTCCGGATACACAAAGCCTAAGGGGTTATCTTGATCTTTAACAACACGGTTATTATTTTCTTTAAGGCTAAGCTGGGGCACCAACGGGCTTCCTTTAGGTTCAGCAGCAAACAAGAGCCAAGTGTTCGTAACGGCAAAATCACACAGACCCTTATGTAACCTGTTAAAATGACTGATTGGAAGAGATGGTAATTCACGATACTTGAACTACGAACGCGTAACTTAAACAGGGACTTAAGAAGACAAGGTCAAGCCTTGTCCTTGTCTTCCTGTGTCCTTGTTTAAGTTACGCGCTCGTAGTTCGAGTATCTTATCTATACATTTGCTTAAGACGACTCGAAGGCGAAAACCATGTTCTTTTTCTTCTCGGACGATTGTATTGATACCAACGGCCCCAACCCCATCCACCCCGAAAGCTTTCTGCACCCAGCATGGGCTTGCAGTGCCTCCGTGAGCTGTTCACCTATGACCAAGCAACGATTACATGTGATGACGTCATCATATGACGTAATAATGACGTCACGATGACGTCACAAAGTTTAGGAATCTGTGACGTCATGATGACGTCATCGCATGATGTTGATGTTTTGCGCCACTCGTGTTGACGCCATCGACGCCGACAGTCACTTGCCGCGATCGGTGAGGCTTCTACAGAGTTTCCGCCTATAAGACAGCTTGGGAGAGGAATCTGGCCACTGTGAAAGAGAGTGGGCATACAAACACGGACACATAACAAGAGAAGAAAACACACACAAACGCCTCCCTCTTTCACGGTGAGTGCTTCTGAACAGATTAATTTTCTGTCTGTCTCTACCCATTAATTGTTATACTTTTTTGCACGCTAGAGTCTCTCTATACAGTTTATCTCGAAAGTGAGAAGACCGCCGATTTCACAGTAGATTACTGTCATCTGAGCATATGGTACTGCAATTCCTTGGGCTCATCACCTGCAACTAGAAATGGCACGATATCGCTGATATATAACTTTTATCTCAGTAAGATAGATACACATTTAACTTATACGTACGAGTCCAAAGCTGGTGCAAGCGTGGAACAGACTGGGCATGCCTCAGCTGCGTGAGGGCGGTAGCTTCAAGTCTGCAGCGTAATAGCATTGCTGTAGGATCCGTTATTGGTGACACGAGCAACGAGTTACACTTGTTTCTTCTTCAAGCACATCCGCTCGAGCACTTCCGGTTCTCTGAATATTCATAAAATTTGTCTGAGGCAATAAATCTGGCACGAAATCGATGGTTCTGCTTCAAGTTATGAGTTGCACGTGATATCGTCTCAAGGTAAATTTGCCTCAAGATAAGGGCCAATTGATTGTCAGGATAAATAATCAAAATTAATGGAATGAGTTCACTGGATGAGCACGCGGTTTTCTTGAGAGCAGTTTGGATCGTAGCGGCACCTGGCGGCTCAGATCCCAACTAAGAGCTTCTTTCAGCGTGGCCTCAGAAATACGCTTCGGCAGCACGAGAAACCGGAATACACCAGTGCACGCGAACGCCGATGAGCGAGTGCCCCTGCAAGACGCCAAAGTCAATGATTATTTATAGGGTCGCCTCCAGATCTTTGGCAATTCACAGTGTCTGGAAATTAATATGGCGCTCGCGAAGCCGACTCATGCTAATTATTTTCGTCTTGTTATAACTGGTATACGGTCAGTTAATTGAACTCAAAACATAAGTGCGTGCGTCTGATACACTTTTTTTTTTCATTTCTCTAGCAGACAAGGCAGTTCACACAGTTAATGCAAGCTTGCTAGTTGTTACGTATACTTTTGCGTGAATTGTCTATACATATCAACAGCAAAGCTGGTTAGCAAACCGTTCCTTGTATGAAACAAGGTGCTGCGCTAAGGACACAGGGACAAGGAAGTGAACGAGGACGGGCGCAGTTGGTTTCCGCAGAACTCATTTGCAATACTTGTGTCCATGTGCTTCGAGTTGTCGATGAATTCGCCCTCGCGCTGCCAATTGCTAGCTTCCTGGTTAGCTCAATTGGTAGAGCGACCGCCCCGGAAAGGCGTTGGTCCCGGGTTCGAACCCCGGACCAGGACGAATTTTTCGGCAACTAAGAAGCTTTTCTTTCTGAGAAATCCGTACGGATTTCCTTGTGGCTTCGTGCTAAACACGGGTGGTTTTAATTTTTTCCCTTTCATTCGTTCCTTGTATCTCGTATCACGAAACTATCATCATCATTAACGGGTACGTGCTACAAAAATTGGGTAAATACCACTATTCCCCAAACTGGTCCACTAAAAATGAAGACGGCAACATTAATCCCACAAAATGGCCGAGAAGCATTTCAATTATCATGCAGCCCTTGTCAAAGACGAGTACCGAGGGTAGAAAACCGAGGACGATGAGGCAAAGATGGATGCAAAACTTGTTACAACCTTGCTACAGCGAAGTCCAACCGCGTTACAGCCAAGTTCAAGTCAAGTTCAACCTCGTCACAGCCAAGTTCAAGCCAAGTTCAATCTCGCCACAGCCAAGTCCTGCCTATATACAGCAAAAAGTCATCATCGCTGTGTGTCGAGCTAAGCGCGGCTTAGTGCAAGCATTCAGCCAATTTTATTTTTAATTATATCAAGGAGCGGCTTCTTGCTGCGTTGGATTTGCTTGTCCGTCGATAACTCATTCTCCATTTCTTCGCTAATTTCGCGATTCCTTTTTCTAATAGTTAAACAAACAAGCGCATAGGCACTCTACGACAAACATAAGCTATCACAGGAGTTTGTCTGTAAGTTTTGTCTTTTTCTTTTGCGTATAAAAATACGCTTTCATTTACTAGAGATGAAGGTACCTTTTATTCCAGCCACGGCATTCACAAGTCTCTTTCTTCGAATAAGCTCCTAGGAGCTCGCAATCAATGGAAGTAAGTCCTCAGGCACACGGAACGCGAGGAGAGGAGCCCACTTGGCATAGTTTCGCACGTCAGCATTCCTGCAACAGCGTGCGGCACACTTAAGTCAGTCTGACGTAAGTTCAAGACAGATTAGATTTACGTCCGTGGTTCGCCATTGACAGATCGGCGCGACAAGAATAACATGCAAGAAAAACGGCGTCCCCCCCCCCCCCCCTTTTTTTTCTTCTCTTAAGCTAAGCTCCGGAGCTTCGTACCCAAATCTAGGAACTGTGCCTCTTTTTCTTTTGTTCCTCTTGTCCCCATCACCTTGGCGAGTGTACCGCTGACGAACGGGTAAGTGGATTCGCAGTGCTGCCGAAAAAAAAAAAATCGAAAGAGGACATCTCGCTGGCAGGCATTCACGCTGTTTGATAGCTTTAACGTCGTTAGTTAGCTGTTCTTACTGAAAGAGCAGGAAAAGCTCGAAACTCGACAGCAGGCAAACTTGAAGCTTCTGCTTCTTTGTCCGCCCTCACACGTCATCTTCACCCGGCCAGCAGTCAATCATGAGCTTCAGTTTAGCTTTTTCAGATAGATAGATAGATAGATAGATAGATAGATAGATAGATAGATAGATAGATAGATAGATAGATAGATAGATAGATAGATAGATAGATAGATAGATAGATAGATAGATAGATAGATAGATAGATAGATAGATAGATAGATAGATAGATAGATAGATAGATAGATAGATAGATAGATAGATAGATAGATAGATAGATAGATAGATCTTTCCCAGTCGTTGTGCCTCGAACATGTCTCTCAATGTGCCCGCGCGTATCAGAGAGGCTTCCGTTCGAGTGGTATGTATTGCTGCTCAGCCGGTAACACGTAATCGACAAAGCTAGGTCCTTTCTTTCTTTACTTATTGATGGTTTAGGTAATCGTTACAGATAACCAATCTGGGGACACTATCAGTATTTGGTGCGCACGGCGCGGCACTTGCGGAGGTCCCTTCATAGAAGACTTTGCGAGCGTCTCCCCGCAGCGCACGACTCGCTTTGCAAACTGCGCAAGACGAAAAAAAACGCGCATCTCTTTCTTCCTGCAATGTATGTTTTCTTCGTTTATTGTATTTACTTATTATTACTATTCTTTTTTTCCGGCACCGCTAGAGTTTCTGGACAAAGAGACTTGCAGACGAGCAGGCGAAATGGAGAAGCATGGAACGCGGTCGAAATGGACGGATGCTTTCAACGTACGAACTTCCACCCAGACGAGACGTTTTCTCTGTGGATGTAAACCAAGCACGAGATATGTTGCACAGTCATCTCCTCCTTTAGTTTTTTTTTTTTTCGCTGACTGTAACGCGCATATTCATCGTACCCCGTTTGCCGCTTTCCAGGGTTCTCGCAATTTCTTCGTGTAAAGATCCCTGCAATGTTCGTGCATTTCTGGGGGCCCTCGCTTTCTTCGCCGAGTCTTTTCTTTTCTACATATCGAAAAGAAGTTATCCGCCTCCGTTGAGAAATCGCAGGCTTTTCAGTAAGCGAGACGAAATAACCTGCGATGAAGGAAAGGATGAACTAAGCAACGCGCTGGTCTTTCGCACACTTCAAGGACCTCCCTCCCACCCACCCTTTTCGTTCGAGACATTTGTTCAGTCTAACGCTCCGGGCTATCTCGTTTTTTTCGCACTCCCTGTACGCTCATCGATAGAGCCACTTCATATAATAATACTGCGGAGAAAACCAAACCTACTTCGTTTTATTTTTATTTTTTTTGCCCGGTTTGGTTCGCGTCAACAGCACCGAATGTAGTACAGGTGAGTTCTTGTAACCCCTTAAACGCGGAGAGAATATCTAAACTCTTCATGCGGAAAACAGTGAAAGACTGGGAACACGGAGAGTACCGAAATCCATTCCTCCGACGAAGACATCGTATCGCACGCTATTACTGCGCCATGGATTTGGTGCCTGTTCTTTCTTTATTTCTTTGCGCATATCATGCAGCCTACCTGCAGGAGCAAACCTAGAAGCATTTTGCTGCACGTGAGCTTGGAAATGTCTTTCGCGTTTTGCATTTCTCGGGCTCCGCATTTCCCCGTATGACAACCATTACACGCGACACGCAACACCGATCTCTAACCATGCTGTAACCCACGTTTGGCGCAAGAATTTTTTCTTTATTTCGAAAGCGTGTCATAAATATACGTGCAAATTTTCTTCGTGTATGAGGTCTAACAATGTGTGGTGGAACGGTCCGTGAATCCAGCGTTCAAGGTCGGTTGGTCGGCCAGACCTGAGGCCTGTGGCACGGAGGTGGCGAAGAAGGCTTAAATGTAAGCCCGTACAAGTTCTCAGCAACTGTGTCGCAGTCACATTGCGGATTTCTTTTGGTTAGCTTACGCATCGGGTGTGCTAAGGTGGCAAATCGCATTCACGGACAAAGGCATTCGCCGAGTCCTTGAGTGATTTATTCGTACTGTTTAACATTCTTAAATGGAGCAGCGAGGGACATCGCCGACATTTAGAGCAACTTCTCATTTGGAGAGCGTATACGCTCTATTTGCATGAAAATAACTGTTATAGGTCTCCTTCTGAGCGCGAACATATTGAGTTCTGTATTTCGTCGAATGCAAGCTCAGCGAAAAGGTCATAGTATGCATGTCAAAAAGCCTTGTCTGAAAAGCTGCTTAGTCGGTACCTCGAAACTTACTAAGAGTTACGCCGAGTTTGCGAGCAATTACATCACTCCTTATACACGTTTGTTGTTTCGGCGTCGGCAGGTCTAGTCCGGCTCAGTTCACATTTGTTCGCTTTAAGCTGTTATTTGCGCGTTAACGCAGTGGCTTCCTCACTTCACGCGATTTCTCCAGTTTGGTGAGAATCAAAACGATGATATTTTTTTTTCTGTTTGAGGGGGCAGGAGGGGGGAACACTGGCAACTTTCATTGAGGCTTGCCTACTTGAAAAAACTCTGGCAGTGCCAGCAAAGGATGATCCGACTATGTTATCTGACCCCACAGCTCGGATAGCATTAACTTGTTATGGTCCAGAATAGGAGGCTCTCGTTGTCGTGTTGTGGACAGTACACGAACGACAGGTATTTCTCGGGCGCTCGCAAATGGCACTCGACGCTGCACAATCAAATCAATGAGAAATTAACAAAGTATTCGTGGATGCAAGTTCCAGTGGCATTGTTAAACATCGTTAAAAATACATTCTGTAGTGTTTTACGCTCCAAAGCCACTATGCATGGTGCGTTCGGTTATCGCAGATCCTAGTCAACGTAAAGGACAATTTGCCGAGCGAAAATTTCCCAGGTGTTGTTTGCGCCATAGGGCTGCCATGATTGTCACAACCAGTACATCGGTGAGACTGGTGACTTCAAGAAAAGAGTTAAACAACCCGAATATGGCGCCAAGAAACGACACTTGGCCTCGAATGCCCTCGCTGAACACGTGAAATCCACAGGCCACCAAATTGACTGGTCAAGTACGTGAGTTCTGGCCAAAGAAAAGAAGCTTGCATCACTCCTGCACCTGGAGTCCCTGCACATACAGACGACTGCGCATACGCTGAACAGGAGTGATGGGACGCTTCCGACAATGTACTCTCGCTGCTTACGTCACCTACTTAGGTGTGCTTAACAACACTGTGACATTCTTATGGCTTGTATTGTGAACAAGGATCTAGTATGGGATGCCGAAACATCAAGTAAACTTTGTGTTCTTTTTGGCCTGTGTATCCTTTCGCAATTACATTATCGGAGATTCTGGAAAAAGATTTACCACCTTCTTACACCTAAGTGACATTAGCGTTCTTGAACTTCGCCTCAACAAAATGCTGCTATAGCCGGCCAGCATCGAACCGGCTCAGCAACGGAACGTTATATTTACTGAGCTACCGCGGCTTCGCGGGTGGTCCTAGCAGTGTTGCATCACCGCCGAAATCAATTTATATTGGAGAAAAATTTGTTAACTCAAAGTGCGCTACACAACTCAGCAAATACAAAGCCACTGCGTCAAACTAGAACAACCTTAACGCCGTCTTTGAGCAGGAGATTCGAAAGGAGATGACCCGTAGATGTCGCAAAGGTTCCACTCGAAGTGGTGATATAACAATTTGATTCGCAGTGCCCCGATAATAGCCGTGGCATCGCTCCTCCTACTCCTTGTGCAACACTTCTCACCAAAGGTGGGTAAGATCCTCGGAGATTGCTTTTCTGTCCCGTCCAGTGTTGCCATCCCTAATCCGATCACAGCGGCCGCGCAACAACGAAATGAGCACTTGGCTGATGTTGTTTTGGTTTGCGCCGTTAACCCACTGGGAGGCACAATGGGACATTCTGTTTTTGTTTGTTTCTTTACGTCCCGCGCAGTCCTCCGTTCTGTCGCTGGCTTGTACAATGTATGCGCAATCGTTTCGCGAGAAACTCGGCAGAAGTGTCCTTGCTGTTGCTTATCTGCCACATCTTTCGCAACTTGAGCGCTATCTCATTGCACTCTATGGCATTTTGTGAGGTTGTATCTCGGCTTCATTGCGGACGTCGGAGAGGGAGGCGTCAGCTTTCGTTTCGTCATTAGGTTAGGTTCTTCTTTTGCTAATTTTGCTTCTGCAACGACGCAGGCGCAGGCGTCTCCACGCTGACATTGCGGCTTAATCAATGGCTGTGTATAGAGGTGTCCTTCTTTCGAGCTATAGAGCTTTAGGTAGGATTGAAATCCGACCGACCTCGAGGCTCCGTTTAGATGAGCAAGAGCTTTGGCTCGTGCGCCACTCTCAGGACATTGTACATACAATGTAATTTGAGCTATACGAGTAGACGTCCCCCCGAAAGTCACCAATAAGAGACGGGAGGAAAACAAAGACGGTAAATTAGAAACGGTCACCTTTTATGGTCAGTCGAGAGGGTAAGTTTGGGAAGAGGCACGTGCTATACGTGAAGCCTTTGCATTATTCACGCGGAACGTACACCACACGGTGTATACTACACCTAATGCGTATTCAATTAGACGAGTCCGTAGATTTGTTATGGATACCACCGTTTCGCTATATTCAACGACTCGGTTGCTTAGCAAAGAGCCGCAGGCTTCAGCGCAATCAAATGTTTCTCGTGGCCTCATCGATTTACGCGGCTAACTATTGACCCCGATAGTCATTTGCCCGATAGATGTTTGCGCACGAAATACGAAACGGTGCACCTGGGCAACGAGGAGCGCAATGCCGAAAACAAATTAAAGTGGCGCAGTCGGGCGCCATCATTGGCGGGGCGTACGCCGAAGTGTCACTTACGATGCCGCTAAATAAAGCCGCACACTGCTAAAGCTTGCCCAGGTGAGTTTTGCGACTTATCTAAAATAAACGCGAGCCTGCGCCTCAGCTGCGGTTAGCGGTGTGGGCCTCTCCGAATGCTCCAACAACACTTCGTGTGCCTGCACTCCACGTGAAGCCTATTGGTCTCGTGTAAACAGATAAGGCCCTCTGGGCGCTTTCCTTGTATACCAGCGCCATCGATCTGCTCACGGGACTTCACCTCGTGGGCCCGCCTGTTGCCATCGTCGTCTTTCTCGATGAAAAAACCGTTGTCGTTCGTATCGATTAGGCCGGCTTTAGCCGCCGTCCTTGGCAAATTCAGTGTATAGCTGTGTGGTACAGCAATATATGTGAAAAAGGGAGATCTGTAACCGCGGTTGTGATCACTTGCCAGATGAGCAGGGACAAAGGGCGAGCTTTTCATTCTCGGGTTCCTAATTTATTCTCCACTTTTTTAAGCGGTAGCAAGAGACACAGCATTATTAGCGTACTTTCGAATTAAGGTTTCTGCCTAGAATATTGTGTGTTTTTTTTCTTTGGCCCAATTTTTTTAGAAAATCTTCTGTCATCAGCCGTAATGACTTCTGAATATCGTACACTTCATGGACAGCCCGAAGGTGCAACGATCGGTTCATAACTATATAAAGCAGCACGTTTGCGTGTTCGTTTCACCAGAACTTCGATTCAGCATGATTCAATCAGTTTGAGCGACAAATGTGCCTGTGTAGTCAGTAGTATTTACTTGTCCCTAATACCAGGGACCAAAACTAATCGCATCCCCCCTCGAAAACAGCACGTTAACGAGTATACCACCAGCCAAAAGTTGAACTTTGAGTGATTTTTTTCAAGACATATAGGTGTTGCAACGTAACTGTACATATAAGAAGAAAAGACTCTTCAGTCAAGTTAAGCTTTTTTAGCTTTTAATTTAAAAACTGGCCTTACGTTTCGAGGCCCGTTCGGCCTCTTCTTCAGGGGGTGATTTCAAGGGGACAGCCACCCCTTGAAGAAGAGGTTTGAACTGTCCTCGAAACGTAAGGCATTTTTTTTTAAATTAAAAACTACAAAACTTGGCTGGAGAGTCTTTTTCTTCTTATGATTTTACCCGGCCAGACATATCTGTCAAACATCTTTACCTTTACACTGTGCATATAACCGCTTAAAAACTCACAGGTGCGCCAGTGGGTTTTTCATAATGGGGTGTGCCAACAAACAAGCACGTCACGTGTCGGAAAGACCCAGAACAGCGCTTGTGTTTGTCTTTTCAATGAAAGTCGTCATTCGTTCGATGCGCGTTAATATATTAAATTATACAGTGGTCGCTTTGTGCTCATGCGAATACCATATGCGTTGGTCAGATATATGTCCGGCAGACAATAGCGTATAACGGCGCGTCCACTGGAAGAAGCCGGCTAGTGACAACTGCGTTAGCCGAAACGCATTCTTTCGGGGTTATGAAAACAAAGCAAGAAATGACAACAGCAGGGACCTGTTACGCAACAAGACTAGACAGTGCTGTCACCAGCTGGGCCAATACCGGCGACGAAATCTGAGCACACAAGGCGATTGTATGGAACAGCGCTGTTAGTGTAGCGGCAGCGACGTTTCTCAGAAAGCGACTGATTCTTTTAAATCGTCATCGAAACATTTTTTAACGCCGTGTGCAACCGAGCGCCTCCCACGTTTCTCTCTTTACGTCTGTGCAGTTTCATTGGGACATGTATCCGAAATTCCGAAAGCTATACATTCCAACTATATCCCGATATGTATGCAACTTTGTTGAACTGCTCCCTTTGTCAGACGAAACTGATCTGAATGTCCTTTTCAGCGTCATGCACAAACGACAAAGCG
Organism: Rhipicephalus appendiculatus; assembly: GCA_030522465.1. Taxonomy (NCBI): domain Eukaryota; kingdom Metazoa; phylum Arthropoda; class Arachnida; order Ixodida; family Ixodidae; genus Rhipicephalus; species Rhipicephalus appendiculatus. Next base: position 134,183 of record JALIZH010025456.1, read on the forward strand.
TCGACGTTGCCCCGTGCGCACCCGTCAATAGCAGTTCCTGACTGTTTTTTGCCAAAGTCTGCGCAGTCGCTCTTATAGTTACGCGCCTACGCGTGGGAAGCTTCAGGAATGACTACGTTTTAACTGCAATAATAACTGCAAGAACTCGAGGAAAAAATAACGAGAAGAAGCGCTAGCGGCAGGGTTATGTAACACGTGGTGAGCCTGATACCATTAAAATTATTCAGTTAAGGTCGAAGGAAATTTTGCTGTTGTCCTATGGACTCACCTAGAGCAAAGGCAACCTGCGCTCCAAGATAATAGTGGACGCCTTTATAATTATAAATACAGGAGGGCTTTGCGCAGCCATGAAATAGGTACTATAAAGAGAAAAAATTGAGATAGATAGATAGATAGATAGATAGATAGATAGATAGATAGATAGATAGATAGATAGATAGATAGATAGATAGATAGATAGATAGATAGATAGATAGATAGATAGATAGATAGATAGATAGATAGATAGATAGATAGATAGATAGATAGATAGATAGATAGATAGATAGATAGATAGATATAACACACAAGTTCAGGCAGTGCGTGAAAAGAAGGAAAGAAAGAAATAACAATATTGCCATTTAGTTGAAGAAGAAATGCCCTGAGGGTGTTGTTGCGTAAGCCAACTAGGGCTGCCACGCGATGGAAGTATCCTGATATCATTACACAAACATGGTGCTGACACGGAGTGCACGTGTTGACATAGTTATGCGAAGCAAATAATAATACACACACTCGATAAAACCTAATTAAAAGCGCTGACGTCAGCTCTCACTTGTTTTAACGGCGCTGCTCGAACAAAACGCACTGCCATCGTTTCCCAATTCTTCGCCGTCCAGTGCCTTTCGTACGGTACGCGCTAAGTCAACAACACAAAATGCTAGTTCACTTCAATCGCCTGGTGGGATGTAGGCCATATAAGGACGAAAAATTGCACCACCAAAACACAACGAAATTAAATATTGTTGTCAAGCGGGCTCGTTGGTACGTACGCATAGTTATTCCAAACAGCGCTGAAACGGGACACTGATGAGACCACAGCGCCTGTGTTGCGTGCTCTCGACAGGCTCCCGTTTCTGCGTAGTTTGGAATAACTATCTGTAAACACCGAAATATTATTTCCTTCTTTGTCAACCTCTACTGGCGCCTACTTTATAAATGACGGCAGCATGCTTAGTGTGCGTCTCTGTCCAGTGTTCGTCCACCGGATTGGAGCAGTGGTTATGATGCTCGGCTACTGACCCGAAGGTCGCGGGTTCAATCCCGGCCGCGGCGGCCGCATTTCGATGGAGGCGAAATGCTGTAGAGGCCCGTGTACTGTGTGATGTCAGGACACGTTAAATAACCCCAGTTGGTTGAAACTTCCGGAGCCCTCGACTACGGCGTGCCTCATAATCACATCGTGGTTCTGGCACGTTAAAGCCCGGAAATTATCACTATTAGACGCCATGGCAAGCTTATCTTACTCTCACATCCACATTGCGCTCGCCTAAAGATAACCGCGGAAAGCACCTCTCACAGATATGCTTTGGAAGAGAACAAAAGATTAGAAGAGGATTGCAGTCATCGCTTATCTCTACCGGTAAATAGCTAACGACCCCGATCGAAGTATATATGTTTACACTGTAATTCGATTACCGAGTTCCCAGAAAGCAACGAACTCAAGAAAGCGACGTCATTTTCGAGATGTCACCAAAAGTACGTCATTGTTATTCACCGTCGTGTACGGCGCCAAAACAGGCGCGCGATACTGACCTACATCTTCGACAGCGAGTGCTGTAGAACGATGAGGCGGGTGTAATTGCGCGCGTAGCCCGACGTTATCACTTATACTCAGTGTTCAACGCTCACGAAACATCGGTAAATGGCCCCGCTTCGGCCACCGTTGTCCCGTGTAGCTTGGCAAACCGTACACGCCCACGCATCTGCCATCTCTACGACCGCTCTTCTCGCACGGTATACATACAAAGGCCTCCGTGAGCCCCGTGGCGTGTGCCTTGAGCGTGTCCTTGCGTTGCTTCTGCAGTTGCGCACTGATTCGACATCGCGACTACGGTGAGACATCGATCTGTGCGTCGACCGTACGCGCTTCTCGAGGTGCTCACGAAAGAAGCAACAAAAAAAGAAAATATATGCGGCGAGCAGCGTGGCCCTGACCTTGCTATATCTGTGGCCGAGATGCGAAAGAAACGCAGAAAGGCAACGTCGTGTGTCTGTGTGTTCCCTCTTTTGAGCAGCGGAGGACACTCTTGGGGCCGTGGTGTCCCGTTTGTCTTTCTTTCTGATCGCTGAGCAGCGAAGATATTAGCACGGGTCACGTCATATCTTAGACCTTCTCCCAACCCCTCCTTCTCTCTGTAAATTCACCGGGACGGGGACGGCCCAAAGCACCGAATCCCCCCTTTCTTTCTTTGCGTTTGCTTGTGTCCTCTTTCTGCACAAAGATTTCTTGGCACGGAAGCCCGGTGTGCGTGACCGAATGCCGTGTCGTCCTGTGCATGTCAGGCCGCGCAACCTTTGATGTTTGGCCAAGGAATGATCCCTGCAGACTATACCCGCCTTTCTGCAATGCTCGGTTCTATAGCTCGCTTTGTTTCTCTTCGTTACGCCGTCTCTCTCTCTCTCTGCTACAGACGACTGGTTTTGTGTCTTGATCTCTCGAGGTCATGGCCGCGTCATCGATCAGGCATCTACGTGGTCGGCTCGCATTGATTCGCATGACTTCGTGTCATTCCGGCTCGCCGTACAAGGTCGCTGAACCCAGACTCAAAATTCATCTCCGGTGCTAGACGCATATGATGTATTTGTTCCGCTGGAGTGAAGAAAGCACACGGCGCGTAATCATTGCCATCGGGGCTTGTGTTGGAAAGCAAATAGCTAGCGGCTATTCGGGAGACCGCTAAGGCGATTGTTGGTACAGCGCAAACAGCAGCGCGTGAGCCGCGAGTCGTGTAGTTTACGCCGCAGCACGTCCCAAAAGAACGAACGCTGCAGCGTTGGAACGCTAAAGCCAGTCAGAGTGCAAATACGCAGACATCGTGAAAAGGTTCATACGATCTTTGAGAATGTCTTGACGCAAGCTTATGCACGTTCGTCGACGCGGTGACGAAGTGGTTACGGTGCTCGGATGCTGACCCGTAGAAGCGGATTCGATCACGACCGTAGCGGTCGCATTTCGATGGGGGGTGAAATGCTAGACGCCCGTGCACTGTGCGATGTCAATGCACGTTAAAGAACCCCCTGGGGTGATCAAAATTGTCCCGAGCCCTCCACCGCAGCGTCTCTCACAACCTGAGTAGCCTTGGGACGTTAAGCCTCATTAAAAAAACTGAAAAAAAAAGAAAAAAACAGTTTTTACGTTCTATTATACTACTTATCTCTATTTTCCTCATTCTCATGACGTAGTGTCAGTTTACGGGAAGTGATTTGAACAGAACTGTTTAATTCGCCTTCCGCGGGACTATAGTTCGCACTGTGCCCGTTTGAGTATCTATGGCAACTGTCTTTTTATACTATGCGAGATAGAGCAGCGCGCCACGAAGGGTGATCCGCGCCTCGATAAAGAAAACGAGCTGTGCAAACACTAAGCTGTCAAGTTCTAGTCGGCATCGGTACAACTGTCAGTCGTGATCTAATTCCTTTAGCTACTAAAATAGCCCCGCGTGCATCAGAAACGGAGTGCTTTTAAATCAGGCACTTCAGGCAACCAATGTAAGATCGTGAGAATAGCTTCCGAAAGCACTGGTGCCGCATGCAGGGAGTCATATCTTTCTAGCTATCATTCTCACTCACCGAAGAATAATGAACATGTTAACTGCTCATTAGTTCATCACGATGCGTTCTTTGAAGTTTTAATAGACAATGCCTGTAATCTGCAGTGTGATGGCAGAAGTTTACTAACGCGAATATGATATATGATGTCAAAAATGATCGTGTGTTAGCACCGGAAAACGCTGTTCATTGTTCGCAAAACTATTCGAAATATTCGACTTTAAATCCAATCAGTCTTAGAAATCACTATTCGCACACCCTTACCTGTTTGCAGCAGCTGAGTCCAGTTTATATACTCGCAAATTTTCAGATTGCTTTCTTTTACTCTTGATGTCAACTGTGTTATCGGCTAAACCCCTCCCCTCCCCCCCCCCCCCCTCACTTCCCAAAATGCCTTCTTTGTTCGCGTTGTTAACCCCAATTGCAGGTCTATTACAGGAGGAGTGGAAACGCAGGGCATAACAAATCTAGGGAGGAGGGGTACGTTGGTTGTAAATTTTCTTTCATCCTTTGATGGCCGCTAAGAAAGGGCTGTTTCGATCACGTTATGCGTAATATGGAGTGGAGAGAGAGATAGAGAAATCTCAGTATTGGAAGGTGGAGATTTTCAGCAGCCTGCATATGACGGAATAGGCATGGAAATGTATAATGAAATAGCGCGAAAAAGCACCGGGACACAGAAAGAGAAACGATACAGGCGCTCTCTTGCCTGTATTGTCTCACTTGCCTGTGTCCTGGTGTTTTTTGCGCAATTCAGCAATGCGTTCATACGAACTAGCTAGGCTTTCTTTAGAACTGCAGAAATGTAGCAGAAAACAGCCATTGCAAGCTTGCACAAAGCTAAAAAAATAATTCATGCTGTCATACTTTCATTGTAGTTCGTCGCAGAAAAAAAAAAAAAGAAAAAAAAAGCACGCACGCTCTTGCGACGAGGATGGGATTCGAACCCACGCGGGCAGAGCCCATTGGATTAGCAGTCCAACGCCTTAACCACTCGGCCACCTCGTCCGACCGGCAAGCGGCCTTCGCGAAGCGCTCGACTACATCGAAATCAGCCGCCCCACTGGAGCGGTATCCGATAAGGTTGCAGGAAGGGCGGCAAAATGGCAGCTCGCCAACCTCTTCGGCAACGGCAGCTGGAGCGTTGCGCCCTAGCGACCCGTTGCCGCGAGGATTCGACGCAATTCACACCGCCGGGTCATTATGATATTCTCGCAATGCTTCCTTTATGTATGTATTGCGTCGACGGTATTAACGAGTTTTTCTTACGGCCTCGCTGAAGGGTCTGGTTATATAGCGTTGCCAGGTTATACACTTTATAGCGTGGCTTAGTGAGGCGGGTCCCCTCTCCTGTTCATGACGTACCTAAAGATGCATGTTATACGATTGGAAGCGACGAGATGCATTGCCACCGGCGAATGGCAAGATCAGTGCAAGGAGAGTCAATTACGATGGTGAATATTATCTCGGACTTCCAAGCGCTCTAGAGTATGTGCTTGAAACAGAGTTGGGCTCTAATAAGACTGTGTTCGTGTTTTTAATACAAACATATACATACATAGTGGCGAAATAAAAAAAAAGTTAATCGTCCCATGTTTGTTACTTGTGTACTTGGCTACTGTTATCCCTCGTGAAACTTCCACCTAAACGTATCGATTCTCGGAGCAAGCAATTTTTGCGTAGTGATCAGAATAGCGTTGGCCTACTCATTAATTTTAGAAGAATTATATACAAGAAGATAAGTGTGCCCGTAAACGCAGTGAGTGCCCGAATTTGTCCACGGGAACAAAAAATGCCTTTTGTTGAATGCGGAACACGAGTTGCGGTTCCCATTCATATCTGCAACGGTTGCATATAGGACAAGATATATACCTCTTGACTTTTATTATACGGCCGTTCAAAGAATCCTAAATAATGTTCTCTAAATTAATTTTCACTCTCTCTCTCTCTCTCTATATATATATATATATATATATATATATATATATATATATATATACGTATGTATGTATATATATATATATATTGTAAGGATGACAGCGCCACTGGGGCTCGGGCGCGCGCTAGGCTATGGCGAAGACGAGGAGAATGAAGACACAGAATAGAACAGCCAGCCCAGCGATCGGGCGTTGTGTCTATTTGTCTCGCTACAATATATATATATATATATATATATATATATATATATATATATATATATATATATATATATATATATATATATATATATATATATATATATGTCACCCTGAAGAAAAAAAATACACGCATCTCCACGAAGGGAATCATGACGATAACGAGGGGGCGATGCTCTGGGTATCGTATCGGTGAGCAACGCTCGGTACATTACCCGAGCGTTGCCCCATATAATGTAAATTGAGTGACATAAAGTGTATATAGAAATGTAAATTTATTTCGCCTTCCAGTCGTCTTATGCAATCCAAGGAGGATTTAGAAAATTGCTGGAGTGGAGGATATGCCTCGAAAGTAAATCCAAGAACCCGCCATCTTACCGGTGGCAAGATACCATTTTAATATGGGTAATTTGTTGGGACATATATAGTGCTCGACGTGCGCCTTTGTGTTACAGGTTTCCTTGAGAAGCCTCAACATCTAGGCTCATTTTAGTAGAGATCAACTCATCAATACTCTTCTCGATAGGTCATTTTCGCCGGGAACAGCGATCTGTTACCTTATAGTTAGCCTATGTCTACGTTGAAGTCTATTGTAAAACCCTTTTTTTGTGTCACACATATGTTTCCGACTATATAGTAACGGTTCTATACCGTGACCACAACGGAAGACAAGGCTAGGTCCTAAGGAGCTTCGGCCCCTAAAAAAAGCAACGAAATAATAAGCGCAGTACGAGTCTGTATTTTGCCTTGTTCTTACTATATATGCGATGTCAGTGTCCGTTAAAGAACACCAGATGGTCGAAATTTCCGGAGCCCTCCAATACGGCGCCTCTCGTAATCTATCGTGGTTTTGGGACGTTAAACCCCAGATATGATTATTGATTTACATTGTTGCCAGCGACGGCCGCATATAGGTCAAGAGGTGGTATATCTCTTGACCTATGAGGCCGTCGCAGTTAAAGAATACCCCTGCCCAAGTAGGCAGCGAAATGGAGAGCCTCCTTCTAACCTGATGAGTGCTCCCATCAGGTTAGCCTTATCGCCGCCGCTGCACCAGCCCAGCGTGCTTCAGAGGTGCGTTACGGCGCCTTAGGGATCCGTTTATGAAAAGAAGCGGCAACAGCTGCAGTCGCTCACGCTTTCGTAACAATGCGAAGCGTCTGCGCCGGCTCGTTAACGCGTGGGCGTTGTTTTGTTGCCTTCAGTGGCTGGCAAGAGGTATAGCGCGCCTGCTGGACGCATAATCTTCTTTTTTTTCTTTTTTTTCTCCCCTTCTAAACGACCTGCTGGCGGCGGCATATATATATAACCGAGAGAAGCGAACCACTCGCGGTTACGCAACCGAGGCGCACGAAGGGCAAAAGAAGTGCTCCCCGGACGACGACTGCGAACACTCGGCGCTCGTTGTTCTTTTCCTACCGAGCCGTAAAATTTTTGAGAAGGGCTTTATTGAAACAAACACCGATTGGCCCAACATCGTGGGGGGCAGGCGATTATGCCAGAATTTCGCGCAGGTCAGGAAACGCCACATGGTGCCTCATGCATTCGCCTAAGACGACTCGAAGGCGAAAGCCATCTCGGTTTCTTCAACTAAAGTGGTTTCGTACTGCCTCCGAGATCGGCGGCGTTGCAAGCTTTCGTGGTTTTGCAGGGCCTGAAACAAGGCGTCTTAGCCAATTTTCTGGGCTGAACTCTAACACTTATTACGGTGCAGTGGGCAGGCACAACTCGCCTGCTCGAACCCCGGGGTGCAACTTGCGCTCCTGAACCAAGTCCGGCGGGGCGCCAAAGGCCGGGGAGACCTGGACGTAGTGCTCCAGCCAAAGAGACTCCAAGATCCCCCCTTTTCCTTGAAAAATGTCCCCATGTCTCTCTCTCTCTTAGCTACGCCAAACGGGTCGTTGACCGGAGTTCGCGAACCGAACTTAAAAAATACGGACGTCTGAGAGTGTGTACCAAAAGAATGACTAAATACCGGGTGTTTCAAGAAATATGTCCAAAATGCTCAAAAATCAGGAAGATTTCAATTGGTCGTTACCTTCACAGTTGCTTTATTTTTTTCTTTTTTGCAGCGGCAGGAATATTAAGATGTTACACATCATTTGGGATAGTAATTAAGAAAGTTAAATTAATTACATTTTTAATTAGTGGAGTTATGCGATTATGTCAAATGGGAGAACTTACGTTCTTCACGCGAAAATCCCATCGCAACTTTGAAATATAGAAAAAGCGGCCTGTGGTAATTATTCTGGCGTAATGAATTTCAGCCAAGTTCAACAGTGAAACCGAAACTGAAACCGAAGCATCGATGAGCGCAACAAGCGGATAGATAGATAGATTACAACTTTATTTTCCGCCAGATAAGGAGGCCCTCCGCTCCCCGTCCCCGGCACACAGGCCTAGGTCACGGGGGCCGGCACCTCCGCGGTTAAAAGCAGGCAAAGAGTTCTTGGCTCTTCGCGGCTTCTTCCGCCAGGCGGATGGCTTGTTGCTGTGAAGCAGGGTCCTCGCTCCGCAGCAGGGCTTCCCAGGCCTCTCTACTATTTATATTTGAGTTAGCCCCTGGGGAGCTATCGCACTCCCAGATTATGTGGTCGAGGCTCCCTCTCGCCCCACAGTGCTTGCACGTATCGTCTTTTCTATCGTCGGTGTGCATGTGATATGCCCACACCGGGTTTATATAATTTCCAGCTTGCAGGCGCCGCCACGCGACTGCCTCTCTATTGGTTAGACATTTATCCGGGTGTGGCACCTGTCTCCTGTGCAACCGATAATGTTCGACGATCTCCGTATACTTTTGCAGACGCTCGTCCATGTTCTGGCAGTCGGGCGGCTCCACAGTCACCCGGAAGTAGAGAGCTCGGGCTAACTCGTGGGCCGCCTCGTTGCCAGGAACGGACGTGTGTGCTGGGGGGTCCAAATTAAACTGACTTTTCTGTTTAGCCTTCTACCGGCCAGAACCCTTGCCGCTTCCGGCGAGATCCTGCCCTTTCCAAAATTCCAGATGGCCGTTTTACTATCGCTAATAATGAAGTTGGCTTCCGTTCCAACGCAAGCGAGCGCTATCGCAAGTTCTTCAGCCGTTTCTGTGTTGCGGCTTCTAATGGTGGCAGCCGATATGGGGACACCTCGGCCATCGACCACCGAGGCGACCGCCGCGCCAGACTTGCCGCGTCCACGTACGCAACCGACCTGCTGTCCATCGAGTCGAAGCGTCTGATTAGTGCTTGAGCTCCCTCCTCTCTGTGTTGAATATGGGATGCATGTTACGAGGGAGGGGGGTAAATGATTAGATTTTCTCGGCAGTCTCGCGGGATGTTTGACGTGCCTCGTGGTCCTCTATCTGTTTGCAGGCCTACCATTTCGAGGATAGCTCTACCCGTGGTTGTTCGACTTAGCCTATCAAGCTGTGAGATTCTGACTGCCTCCGCTATTTCGTCCCAGGTATTGTGCACTCCCATAGAGAGGAGCTTCTCTGTGGATGTGCTGATTGGTAAGCCTAAGGCCCTTTTTATGCACCGTCGAATGAGCGAGTCGAGTTTCTTCCTCTCATCCGACCTGATGCTCAAGAAAGGCGTGGCATAGCACACGCGGCTTATTACGTATGCCTGGATCAGCTTAAGCAAGCTTCTTTCCTTCAGGCCGCGTCCTTTCAGCGCGACCCTTCTAAATATTCCAAGGACTTGCGTGGCAAATCCCTCTAGTTTTTTTTTTTATTGTCCCATCGCGGACGACCAGAATGACGCCACTGTTCAAGACAACGATTACAGAGATGTAGTTCTTTCGCGTTTGTTAACGTATGTGCGCAATGCGTGCTATAATTGCAAGCGCAGCCCGCACATCCATACAACGGTTGAGGGTTGACATAACGACGTCTCAGATGAATACGGCTGTTGCGCTCTTACGCGTTTCGGTTTCGGTTTCGCCACTGAATTAGGTGGAACTTCACTACTTCGTAAATATTACTAGAGGCCGCTTTTTCAAAATCTCAAAGCTTCAATGGATTCTCCGCATGAAGGACTTCAATTTTCCCATTTTACATAACCGCCTAGCTCCACTAATTAAAACTTTATTTAAAGTTGGTTAACTACTAATCCCAAATGATGTCTTCAGCAATCTTAGGATGCCTGCGGCTGCAGAAGAAGCTTTTGTGCAGGCAACGAACAAATATCCCAATTCTCTGATTTTGGAGGGTTTTTGGACACATTTATTGAAACACTCGGTATATATCAGGAAGCAAGCGCATCCTGCTCAGGGGCGTAGGCAGAATTTTTTTTCAGGAGGGGGGGTGGGGCACCTCCTTGTTCTGAAGTGGGGGCCGGGCAGGCAAATGGTCATTTCGCGCTCTGTATGCTGCCCTGATCCTGCTGCGGGTATAATTCACCTGCGTGGGCTTGTTGCAAGAAGTGTGTTGTAGTTTGATCATAGTTCTCTTTTGGAACTCGTTGATTAAAGCTAAAAAACTGGGGCCCCACATTAAAATAAATAGGAAGAAGTACGAGTAAAAACAACAACACCAACAAAATACGAGCGTTGAATATATAATTGCGTGTAAGCACCGAACCAGCAGCCGTACGAAAAGTGTAGGTGCCGGGGAGAGGGAAAGGGAAATGAATGTGGAGGAAGGGGTCCTATCCCATTTCCTCCCGGCGACAATCGACGTCCCGTTATCGCAGACGGGACGCGAAATTGAGTTACTATAAATGGCCACCCGCACCACGGGCACGCAGACGGATATAACGTCTCTTCTCCTGGTGCGTCTTCTTCCATCTCCTATACACGGTGAATCCCTCCCTTCGCTGTATCGTGCATTCATACATATCTAGGCATGCAACTGAGAGGAACCCTGTTTAGCCTCATTTCGCTTAAGGTGCCGTTGGTGGAGTCTGCACCATGCAGGCGTTTTGTCGTTTCCAACTTGCTTGATAAGCGCTCGCCTGTTCGCTTTTCGCTTGTTCATTATTGTGCTTGCTTGTTGGCCTGCGTCGGTGGTGCTTTTATTTCCGCTGCTTTCTCTCGTCTCTGATGTGACTGTATTCGAGCAGTTCTTTTGCTTGCGACCTCCAGCGCCGGCAAACGCGCAACAGAAACGTGCTCCATCGATCCACCTTGATCTCCAAACGGAGGCACACTAACGGATTTAGCGCATTTATGTGACTCGTATATAGTTTGTTGTGTACCTGCTTTTCTTCATATATTTCTTTGACTCGTTCATCGCAGTTGAACAACCGTTTTGTTCGATTTTTTCCTTGGTTATCAGTTTGCATTACTGGTTCAAAAGGCGATATCTATGCCACGGAACAGACACTCCGCACGCGCGCGCATAGACTCTTCAGGTTGAAAGGAAGGCAGGACAGTAAGTAAGAAGCGAAGCACTTTTCCCTTCTAAGCAGGAATAGCAAAGGAAGCGTGCAGAAAGTGTCACCAAACTTATGACTTAACTGCAATGCGCCGCGAACTCTAAGCGACCGAGAACTCTGCTGTCCGGAAGCTATTCGCGCATGCTGGTGACGGGGATACGAAAGCTACCGAGTGGCTCAGGCCAGCCCCGTCGTGTGCGATAGAACCACTGAAAAAAAAAAAGAAAAAGATTATTCTACGTCGCTTTACTTTCAACTTCGGTCTCGCAACAATCCAAAAGGCTTGCCGAAATGTTTTCATGCGCAGTACTGTGGCGAAATTTCTACAGGGGAGTACAAACAGCGATGGAATTACGTCTCGAGAAAGACTATTCATCTGTGGCTTTTTCGTTTTCATGTTGGCGCTGTAAGCCGAAAGTTGCGGGCCTTTTATCCAGATTTGACCGTCTGCAGTGTACCGACGTCGAAGTTGAAAGCTTTTCCTACCGCACATGCTTTCCCTCTATCACACTCTCTCGTTCACTCTATTTCTCTTTCCCATTTACAAGCGTACACGTATGTCCATCACTTTAGACTCTTAAGGGGGTGAAGAAACGCGATTTCGATGCATTAAGCGCTAAGTTCTTCCATAAGCTACACAGACTGGAAAAATTCGGTTCTTGTCAAAGCAGGAAAATACTGGAACATTCGTCCTAACCATCCTCAGTTCGCAAGGCTCTCAAGGCGCGGCTAAGCTTTTTTGAGGACACAAGAACGGAGGGACGGACATTCGGAGAAAATTGTGGCTTGCTATACTGTGTTACGCGCACTTTTTTTTTTTTCGTTGTATCTCCATATTTTAGTTATCACTTGCCTTTCCTGGTTTTTTTTTCTTTTCTTTTTTTTTTTTTTTTTTTCACTTTTACTGCTAAACCAGGTACAGGGTAGCCATATGGTTTTACAGCAGCTGTCTTCTCTGCCTTTCTTTATGTTCGTCTTTTCTAGGCGACGTAGAAAGAAAGAAAGAAAGAAAGAAAGAAAGAAAGAAAGAAAGAAAGAAAGAAAGAAAGAAAGAAAGAAAGAAAGAAAGAAAGAAAGAAAGAAAGAAAGAAAGAAAGAAAGAAAGAAAGAAAGAAAAAAAAGAAAAAACTTTCACAGTGAAATGCTAGATTATACAGCGGCTACACTTGGAAACGTAGAGACGTGCAATTTTAGTCTTAAATAGGTAACACCGAAACTAATTAAAGTAACGATGCAGCGGAAAGGCAACAAAAAGGACAAGAAATATCTTTGTCAGGAGCCTTTCAGAACCTTCGGAGTCGTGCACGAGGGAAGGACTACGTTATCTGAAAAATGTGAATCTACTGAAGACGGTAGAGTGGTCAATTCTTATTTCCCGTGCAGAGGAAACCACCCGTGTTTAACTTTAAAATCAATTACACCAATATACTAACGCAGCGCAGAGCTTCAAGCCTCAAACGTCGAGAAGGAGGAGCAGGAGAAGATTATCCATGTTTCAAGGATAATATAAAGGTATAGGCGAAGAAAAACTTTGTTTAGGGTTTATAGTGGAGTGCTGAATATTTCAAAATGCGCCGTGTCCGAGCACGCTGCGAGCTAAGAAGTGCTTCATTTCCGCAGCTCTCCTTCAACAATAAGCCAAGGGCTCGTTTATTTCGCAAGTCTCTTACATTCATTTCTCTGTGTCTAATAAAGAAACGAACCCCTCGAACAACTGCCTCTCTTTCATTTTCACATGAATAAATATGCAAATAAGGCAACAAAGGAAGCATTATCGTTCGCTTTCGCATTGAAAAGCTTTTCAAGGTACTTGTATCGTGTTGCTTTGCGATTACGTACATCCGAAATATTCGGAAAAGTAAAATAGAGTTCTCAAAAAGAGGGCTGGTGGGGTGATAAAAAAAGGAAAGAGGTAGGCGTTGCAGAGTCCAGAGCTTCACTATCAAGTGATGCGATTTCCTTATCCGACCCTGAAATTGAAACCGGGAAGGACGTACGTTGCGCCATCCCGATAATTTAACGTCCGCGTGCTGCTTGTAGAAATCCCGTCTCATTACTTTTCCACTGCACAATGGGCACATTTAATCCCGCAGCGCCTCTTGCAGTACGAGATTTGTTTCGCCGAGATTTATTTCCCCGTGGCGCTGTTCTCCGTCCCCAGTAGATTTTCCGTTCTCATTTCCTGCTCCCCGTTGGCCCTGTATCCCGGGTTCCATCCCCCTCTTAAACTTCATTGCACCGATGTCACATCTCGTCGCATCGAGAACACCGCGGTCCAGTCGGCGTCCTTCTCCAAAACCCGCCCACCACGATTTAAAAGAGAGCAAGAGAGAAAGAAAATGCGACGGCTCTTGAGTCGACCAGCACTTTCGCTAGTGTTAGAGTCAGGATGTCCGTAAATTAAAACCTAAAACTCACGACGCAAGACACATGGTTAAAAGGGAAAAAAAGGGTCAGTTATATTTAATTATCAAAACTTGGTTACAGTACTCATAACACAAAGACGCATCGCTCACGCGCACAACCGCTCAAATCGCTCGCACTTCTCAGTCTCTTCTCGTCGCTCGGTTTTCTCGCTTTGGCGTCTATCCCGCGTTTTTCCTCCATCTCTTTCCAGCCACAGGTCCAGAGCACACATACTCGCACGTTGACACTAACATGCACACACAAAATGACAGCTAACGAGAGCTATAGCGCAACCTGGGGACGAGGAAGACAGAGCAGATGAGGGCCCCGGCTGCACTATACAGCTTTCGTCATGACCTACCAACTAGCCCAAGCCGCCACTCTTCTAAGTCAGTTAGAACTTTCGTTTGCCATTTGAAAGACCTTTCCCATTTCTTATACATGGGTCATTTCTGAATGGGATTTGGCGCCAGGATTCCAACAACATATCGATGCCTATCTCCAATATGACTAAAATCTGATTGCCAATATTAAACTATCGAGTTTTGTCTCATGGTTATGTATCGAAAAAAATGGCAGGAAGGGGAAGATGGAAGCTTACGATAAAAAAATCCGTGAGCAGGGGTTGTGAGCTGCGGCCTGGCTGGAGCACACAGCCCCTGTTTACGGATTTTTTCATGGTTATGTATCAACACATAGTTACCGCAGGTGGTGCCGCACGAAAAAAAAATGTTTGTATAACTCAACAACATACTTATTAAGAAAATAACAAAACAATGGGATGTAGACAGTCATGCCTTCGTCCCATTTCGGGCCTGTAAGTCATTGTGAATAAATAAAAATAAATATGCGGGCCGCGTGTTTGAGACCCCTTCGCTAGAATGTTCAACCAACTAGTCCACCAGAACATTTTCAGTCGTATAGCTTTGCCAGCCGAGATTCTCATCTGAGAAAACCAACTAAGTGAAGAATACACAACAAAACTCTGACAGGTGACTGCAGAAAGTAAAATTTTAGCAAGGTATAGCCGAAGATGCCGCCCGGGTCCAAGGACTTCAAGCCGTCACCTGAGGCACCACCATCATCATCGACGGAGGGTGGGAAGGGACAGGGGTCAATCCCCTCTTCCCCCCACCTCGCCCGAAGGAAACTGCCGGACTTTAAATAAAGTTTATTCATTCATTCAAGGTATAGCGTACGCAATAGAAAATATACAAGGTATAGAGAATATACATTTATTTCGCACAAGCACTTCTGCGGCCTATAGGCGGGCGGCTCCTTATTCCCAGGTAGCCGCGGATTCTAGCCATCCTGCGTGTTGACTCGATGAAGCTGCGCTGTTTCTTCAGGTCATGGCGTGATATAGCTTGGCCTCCCACTGTTCTCCGGTTAGTGTAGGCGGGTGTTTAGGGTGCCATGTTGTCTTCCACATCCACGTACCATACGTGGAATAATGGGTCTAGGACGTCACAGAACGTGCAAAATGATCGATGCTGGACAGCTGGGATACGGTAAAATATACGGGATTCCGTGGGCGTATAGCTGCTTGTTAGCAGTTTCCCGAGGGCTAAAATACGGTCATCATCCCTTTCAAGGTGCGTCTATATACTGAGTGCCCGATCCTTCTGGCGCTTCCTGCTTCTTCATTTCATGCTCAATGTGAATAGTCTTTGAAGCCCAAATAGCTTTTTTTTTTATGTTTCACAGCGAGGCCTACATTCCTGTTTCGCTAACGGCCTCTTTGTCTCTCGTAAGTTTTCACAAAGAAGCCGCCTCGGCGGCAAAGTTTTCTTTCGCTGATGTTACCGCCCGATGCGAGCCCATCATGCTCGTCTCATTATTGTAATACGTTTATTTTCCCGGGGAGGAAGTAGCGGGCATCCGCCGTGCACGGTGAAATGTAATGAGAGCCGTACATTACGCGGGAACCTCTTTCCGCTTCCGGCAGTGATGCCAGGTATCGTATAGCGGAACGGCCGAAATATAGTTCCTATACGAAACAAGAAAGAGGAGCGCTACGTAGCTCGCAGTGAATGCGCCCTATCGCGGATGACCATGGTATTACCCTTCCGCCTTCGTTTAGTTATTTTTTTTCTTTTTTGCTCCATATATGCGATGCTTCCGTTTAGGAAGCGCCCCTGCACTTTTAGGCGTGCTAGCCATTCCGTATTCGTTTTGAGAGAGCAAGCTCGGGGCATCGGATTTGCGGGCTCTTCAAAGCGTTATCATCCACCGCGGGGGGCCCAGGAGGAAACGCGATTACAGGGAACGGATTCCGGCCTAGCGCCGACTGACGTTTCATTTCGTCTTCTCGGCATTGCTAGCTATCAGCGAGCAGCGCGTTTTTCTTTTCGCTTTCTAGGCCATAGAGCCATCCCCATCAGCGAACCGAGGCTTTATTCACTCATTCTTTTTTTTTTTTTTCGTCTTACGTGCACGTACAATCCCTGAAAGATGGACTATTTATAGAACACATGGCGGGATAGGCAGACTCGAGATTTTCCGCCTCACGCTAACTCCCTAATGGCGGCTATTGTACAATTTCGCCCATTTTTGCCTCTGAGTTTCTTCGTATGCTGCCGAAACGCACTACCTGAGAAAGTGCACCTGTCCACTCTTCTGAGAGCTCGTTTCGCCTTGGTGCGTTTTTTGCGCGTGTCCGGGAAGTATTCAACGATGTTTTCGTATTACTGGCAACGTGGTGACGTTGTCGTTTCAAGCTTTTTTTTTTTTTTTTTTTTTTTTTTTTTTTTTTTTTTTTTTTTTTTCTGCCATCTCAGTGCCCAAAACAAACTCGCAGATCACGCTCCCTTATGGAAACTGAAAATTGAGAAACGTTCTTTTTTTTTTCAGATGCGAAGCATCTTATGCTCGGGGCTATGTCCGTCCCGCGTCCCGCGTCCGGCGTCCCGCGTCCGGCCACTTTCATGAAGTAGGGAAGCACCCATTATGCGAACCAGAACACTAGTAATATGAAGGCCGTCAACCACAAACACAGTCATCAGTCATGGCCGAGAGCACAGAGAGGCTGCTTAGCAATGGCTAGGCAGGTGGTGTCTGTCGCCCAGGTTGACCCCATTCCTTGATCTTGCTTGCATGTGTTTGGAGGGGGGCTTAGTCCGTCCCTCCTTCCCGCGTCCCACACCATGACAGCGCATGCGCGTCCCCTCCCCCATCTCTCTCCTCTCCTACGCTCACCCCCTTTCTCTCCTCTAGGAATCCTCTACACTACGGAACGGCCCCCCGCGTCCCACACCCCCCCCACAGCGCATGCGCGTCCCCTCCCCCCTATCCTCTCCTACGCTCACCCCCCTTTCTCTACTCAAGGAATCATCTACTTTACGGAGCGGCGCCCGCGTCCCACATCCCCACAGCACATGCGCGTCCGTCCTCTCCCCCTCTCTCCTCTAGGAATCTTCTACTCTACGGAGCGGCTCCAGCGTCAAACATCCCTACAGCGCATGCGCGTCCTCTCCCCCCCCTCTCCTCTAGGAATCCTCTAATCTATGGAGCGGCTCCCGCGTCCCACACACCCACAGCGCATGCACGTCCCCTCCCCCCTCTCTCTCCTCTCCTACGGTTTGCCCCGTCTTCTCCTCTAGGAATCCTCTACGGAGTGGTGCGACAGCTGCACACTCCGCTGGGGGGCGCCATGGTAGTTCCGCGGTATGAAAATGACGGAGCGCGCGCGCGCCTCATTCTCTCTCCTGTGCAGCGCCGCGATGAGCGCCCGGACCGCTGCCGTGAAACGAGAGCGGAGATGTTCCTCCCGCTCAAGCTAATTATCTCCCCGCTGCTTACGCATCCACACATGGTTCCCTTTAGCGGGAGATGGGGAAGTTTTTTTTTTTTTTTTTTTTTTTTTTTTTTTTTTTTTTTTTTTTTTTTAGGATGGCGCACTTCTTGCAGTGGGGAGTTGGCGCAGCCAAATGCAGGGCCTACGAGAGATGAGGAAGATAAGCGTTAAATTGAGGTAAACATACGTGGCACACGTCGCTGCGTAGAAAGACAACGCGTTTTACGGGAAAAACCTAGACGCAGATATGTACAGCCGTAGCAGTCGAAAATTACTGCTGTAGAAGGCAAAGAAATACCCATGTGAGGTGAATAAAACTACAAGAAAAAATGTTTATGGAAGTGTATGTTGTCGAGATGCTGCGAACGGGCAATCCGTTCTATAGTCGCAGTAAGGATGGCATACGCCACAGGCAAGCGAACGTGTTTGCGATGTTTATTGATTAAGCATTAAAGGAATGACGGCCGATAATTTGGTTCCCATTACGTCAATAAGTGGACACATAAGTCGGGCAGAGAAATCGGTCCGCGTCTTCTTCCCCCGCATAAAATAAAAAAAGAAAAAAAAACTTCAACTTAAGCTGGACAAGAAGGACAACTCCGAAATTAAGATGTGTCCTCGCGTATCAAGTTGTAGCTGTCACTTAAACGCTTTTTGTGCATGGTCAGGAAACGCAGCCGATCGGTAGTCGAGGCTCCCGGGAACATGCGAGCCAAATATTATAGCGCAGCACGCGGCCTGGAATTCACAATAAATTCTCAAAGTCAGCTAAAAATTGCTTTCTCTTCTCTCGACAAATGACGCTACAAGCTCAAAAATCACTCGTCACAGTCATTGTATCAGCCATTGGCTGATTTGAGCATGGCGCGCTCGGTAGTTACAGGGGCCGCCGCGGTAGGCCGCGACTTGTCCACGCGTGCGCGCGCGATCGCAATGAAAATTCGCGTATTGGAAGAAAAAAAAGAGAGAAAAAGCGCTCAAGGTCACGAGGCGCGCGTGACGTATTTTCCTTCCCCCAGTGCCATCCCTCCCTGCTTAGCTTCCAGCGCTTTCGTCGGGATGAGAGAAGAGAGAATGCAATTGCAGCGTGCGACAAATCTTTGTAACTCCACTCGTATGGACGGATTCTAAAAATTTTCGCGGTGGTGAATTAGTGAGGCAATAAGCTCCTTCAGTGAATCTATTCCGTGGCTACTTGGAAAAGTGTTGCAGGGCCCCTTTAAACTTATAGGCAATCATAGGTCGGCAAACTCACTCATGAGTCGACTCACTCAGACTCACTCACATTCAGACTGAGCATTGAGTCTGAGTCTGAGTGAGTCGGGCTGAGTAATATTTTCGTAAGTCTGAGTCTGAGTGAGTCTGTGTGGGTAATATTATCGTGAACCTGAGTCCGAGTAAATCCGTATGAGTAAAATTTTGGTGAGTCTCAGTCCGAGTGAGCCCTAAGGGCAAAATGTAGTTCGTGAGTGAGTGTGAGGGAGCGCCGCATTTTTTCGTCGACCTATGGCCTTATCTATTCAACTTCGGAATTACTATCAGCCTTATGACAACTCAAGTTCACAGTCACGCCTACTTACACATACTTCAAAGCACTATAGCGTTCATACGTCATCTGAATATTTCTTCATCAGAGGCGTGAGTTACGGAGGAGCGGCTGGGGGAGGAGGGTTTTACTTATCTCCGGCAAAATTTTTCTCGCGAGCTTCTTCATAAAAATGTCTTGTGGAAGTCCCCTCTTTCAATAAAAATATCCTCACTGGTTTGTAACCATTAATAACTCGAATTTAATTTCAAGGTACGACATCAAAACGTGCCAAGTAGATCACCAATTATATGAGATATTGATGTTAAAGAGCATTGACACTATGGTCAAAAAAGTGAATTACGTAATAATGGACCCATGAGTCGACTCACTCAGGCTCACGCAGACTTAAATCGAGCCGCGAGTCTTAGTCTGAGTGAGTCCAAGTGAGCAATATTTTGGTGAGTTTGAGTCCGAGTGAGTCCGGTTGAGAAAACTTTCAATGAGTCTGAGTCCAAGTGAGTCCGAACGAGGAAAAGTTTGGTGAATTGGAGTCCGAGTGAGCCCCAAAGGCAAAATATATTTTGTGAGTGAGTCTGAGTGGGCAGCGCATTTTTTGCCAACCTATGTAGGCAATACATGCGAACGAGCTCACAAGTTCCCCTTGTCGCAGGCAGCTGAACCGGTGCAATCTGCTTGAATACATTCCCAAAAGTGTTTCATGATTCGAACGCACGAAGTGAAGCAGACGATTCGCACTGGAAAGTTCGAAATGCCGAGTGCTGACTGCAGTCACCACTTTGTGCGTACTGGTGCGCTTGCGCCCTTCTCTTTTTGTACGTTTTCTAACTGTCACGGTTACGCTGTGAAGCCCTAACCACACGTACGCGTTGCAGAGCGTCAGAGCGCGGCGCGTCCTCTCCTCATGCGCGCCCTCTCTCTATAGATGTAGAGGGCCACGCAGCTTCGTTTAGCTGTACGCCCTTTCCCTACATTGGGAGAGAGCACGCGCAGGGAGAGGGCGCGCAGCGCGCTGACGCGCTGCAACGCGTACGTGTGGTTAGAGCTTAAGGTATTCCACGATGAACACCAATTTCAAGTTAAGAGTGGAGAAGGAAAAAATTACACCATCTCCCGCTAAAGGGAACCATGTGTAGATGTGAAGCAGCGGGCGCTAACGCTTACACTGGCCGTGGCGTTGACGCTGGCGCTATCGCAGCGTTGCGCAGGAGAGAAAACTGAGGAGGCGCAAAGCACGCAGTGATGGAGCGGTGTTTCCTACTGGAACATGCCAATCGCTGGTAATGGGCAATGAGAGACAGAAGACTCCGACTGTACACAGAGACCCGCAGTGCGCTTTTAGTTAACGCGCACGCTGCGAATTTTTATTGTTCAACAACGCACAGGAGAAATCTCCCACCGGCACCACCTTGGAGGTCAAGATCCATTGCCATATATACGCGATCGACAGTGAACGGTTGTGCAGCGCGAGCAGTCGGTTTTTTCAACCAAGAAACTCTCTAGCAGACGCTGCCTGCGTCGGCGTCACGAGGCGAGAGAGGGGGGGGAGCGTAGGAGAGAGAGAGAGGGGGGGGGACGCGCATGCGCAGTGGGGTGTGGACGCGGTGGGCAGGGATGCCTAGAGGAGAGACGGGGGGAGCGTAGGAGAAGTGAGAGAGGGGGGGACGCGCATGCGCAGTGGGAGCCGAGGCAGGGATTCCTAGAGGAGAGAGGGGGTAGCATAGGAGGGGAGAGAGGAGGGGAGGCGCATGCGCAGTGAGGGTGTGGTTGCCGCGGGGAGGGATGCCTAGAGGAGAGAGAGGGGGAGAAGAGGTTTTTTTTATTTTTATTTTTTTTAAAGGGTTTGCGCATGCGCAGTAAGGGAGGCCACGCCGCACACCACCACCGGATTAAGCTTCGCCATAAGATGCTTCACATCTAAAAAGCTTTATCATGGAATATCTAGCCTGTATACTACATTTTCTCTCAGCGAAGTATTTGCTACTCTATATGGCCCGTATTCACCAGAACGTCTTACGCTAAAAATTTTCGTACGAAATTATTTCAGCTAATCACGATACGGGACATATCATTAGCGAAGCTGGCTGAGCAATGTGAACGCGAACCCACGGATGGGAAGTATTGTGAATTCGACTCCAGTTATTGTTTTAAACGTATGGACACTCGCTTTGATTAAAAGAAGGTTCAAGTACGTCGAAGAAAGTTGACGTGACTATTCTGAAGTGCGCATGTATACCTTCAATCAGGAAATGAGCGCAACAAGCCGCGTAGGTGGAAGGGAGGGGGGGGGGGAGAAGGAAATATTGAAGGAGATCCTGTTGCGACCTCCGCTATACACAGAGAGACAAATATAAAAGCTGCAGGGATCAACGTGATCAGAGACTTTCATACATCTATCATTCCTTCATTCTTTTTCTTTCTTCCTCTTTTTTTTTTTTGTGTGTGTGTGTGTGTGTGTGTGTGTCACGGCAAAGGCAAGGGGTTTAGGTTCTAATCTGCGTTGCGGGTTGTGGTTCACCCTTAGACCATACCGCACGTTGGCGTCAATCGTTGCGATGACCACACAAATGGGGTTCAGAAGTATACAAGGAGACAGCGGAGCCAATTTTTCACTTCGCCGTTCTAGTAGCAAGGACGTGAGCGCCATACGTGTGGGATAAGTTTTGAAGTTGGGACGATACATTACGATTGCTTCCCATTTCGTTCTCGCTTCCCAACGAAAACATGGTAGCAGCTCAATAAACAAAAAAGGAAGTGTAGAAGCCTAACAACGGGTGCGCAATGTATCATCGCAACGGGAACCGAAATGAGGCCACCTGTGTGAAAAAAAAAGAAAAGAAAAAGAGTTAAGAGCCTTTTTTTTTCCCTTTGTTTTTGTTGTTCGAGAGTGTTCGAGGCGTTCGGTTGCGGTCCCGAAGAAAGTGGTTATTTGTTTACGACCTTTGTTTGATCGGTTTCTATACGTGGTGCCCCGCAATATAATTGAAAAGAACCGCAGGGGCAATAACAAGTAATTTCTTTTCTTGATTAGACAGATGCGCGTCGAAGTAGAAGCTATAAGCCACGTGGAGGATTTGGCGATCGTGTTCTCGAAGTTTGAGCCAATACCCTTTAGGAAAAAGTTTGCTTCGGCAGGATAGATTAAAAGTGGGGGGCAAAAAAAACAAAACAAAAAAAGACGAAGAGAGGCAGCAAAGTACATCGATGTTTCAACGTGAGAGATACATTTCTTTTGCGTTCCGTTCAAATAGCATTTCTTAAAACCCTAATACAAGTAGAAGAAAATGTTGCGTTAAATGTTCAGAAACAGGGAGGGCTTGTCAGATATCAGAACGATTGTTGATATTAGAAATATA
Source organism: Rhipicephalus appendiculatus (assembly GCA_030522465.1). Classification (NCBI taxonomy): domain Eukaryota; kingdom Metazoa; phylum Arthropoda; class Arachnida; order Ixodida; family Ixodidae; genus Rhipicephalus; species Rhipicephalus appendiculatus. The sequence goes on from JALIZH010025456.1 coordinate 156,592, forward strand.
CTTTTGATATTAGATATTAAAACCTGCAACCTCGAGTTCAGTGCCAGAAACGAGTCAAGTTCTACGATAACTACGTCATCAGCAAGCCTGATGACGTAGCTCAATGTGATAGAGAAGAAAAGTTGGAAATGAGACGGGTGGCGTTATAAGGAGCTCTGGGGATCACTCAGCGAAATTAAATTATTGCTGAAAATAGTGAAATTAATGATAAAGTTTCGAAGCGTTTCATTAGGATAAACTGTGATGGCGGAAATTCGGCGATTACTTGTCACAATAGGAGAACCCGCTCATTACGGAAGGAAGCTCACACAATGAAGCGATAGTCAACAAAAGGGCTTCTCGCACTTTTCTGACTATGGTGCTATTACGGCACTCATTTCTTACTGAATCACCGCTTAATGATATGCAAATTTCCTACCTCGTTATTCTGCTGCTATTGAGAGGTAGGATTTGGAATGATTAAACATAATACGTGAATTTCGCCGAGCCATGTTCTGTCAACAGAGTGAAAGAAGATCACAAAAAATGTGATCATTGCAATTTTTCAGGCTTAAGGAATGCCAGCTATGGGCTAACATTATGCTAAACCTTTGACGCCCTCGTCCACCTTTGTTCGATTTTAAGTAAGATTACATACAGCACTTCGGCACAGACAGAGCGCGATAACGCCAGAGGTCTTGCCTTCATAGACACACAAAAGCTCTCAATTTAAAAATTTTGCTAAAACAAAAGCGCAGTCAATCCTGATGCCAGAAAGTGGTCGGCCAGTGACACATAACCTCTTCCGAACAAAAGCCTTTGTGAATAATGTCCCCTTTTTAACCGCTGTATCTTCATTTCTTGTACATCTGTGCTGTATCGATTCAACGCAACCTGCAGCTTGTTGAATATGCGCATATTACCGAAGCAATAGGCCTAGACAGGCATCGACTTCTTCCTGGTTACGTGAGCACAGCATCTGTTCCTTGAAAGCTATTGTCACCTCTTGGCCTTCGAGCGCCGAAACACCTGTAAGAAAAAGCCCGCAATCTTTGCGCTTCGCTGCATTATGCACGTCGATAATAAGTCTACACGAAAGAAAGGATACCGGCTGAGTGCTTCAATAAGTCCAATCGATAGCGCGCACCAAGATAGCCGAGTCCCGGCTCGTCAAGAAATCTTTTTCACCTTAGAATTTCTTTTTCTATCTCTTTCTATTTTCTTTCCTCCTATCTTCCTTTCCTCTATGCTTCACCTTCCCGACAGAGAAGGCAGGCGTTGTGCCCCTCTAGGTGGCAGGTTGTCAGCCTGTTCCCTCCCTATTTCCTCTGTGTCCTTCCTGTGTTGCGTATTTAAATATAATAATAATAATAATAATAATAATAATAATAATAATAATAATAATAATAATAATAATAATAATAATAAGAAGAAGAAGAAGAAGAAGAAGAAGAAGAAGAATCGGTGTATGGGCATATCGTTAACAATTCCCTTAAGCTTTCACAGCCAAAAACAATTAGATACTTACCGGGAGAAATACATAAGTATCGCTGTAAGCTTGACTCTTAGTTACTGCCTGCAATAGAGGTCGCTTTGTTACGAGGACGTATACTCTCCTTAACCCTTTGTGGGGCAGCGGGGCTCTTATGTCCCACTTTTTGCTTCGCCATGTTCTAATTTTTTAGATTAAAACCACTGAATCGATTTCTTTAGGACTTTTAGTGCTATTGCGCGGATGTTCAAGAAAGCAGTTTTGGTTGTTGTTTTAATGGTATTCACAAGGTGGCAGCGCACACACGTGTTCCAAGCAAACCATTCCGCTTGCACGCGCTGTATACTTTTTCATCAGATTTTGGCGCGCTCTCCACCCCGTTCAGCATAAGAGGCAAGTTTGAAAAGTTTATTTCATACTCACGAGTTCCCAAATGTGATATTATAGTGGTTTTCTTCGTTCCTACCCATACAGTTTCCTCAAAAATTTGTGCAATGCAAAATTGTCAACCACTCAGTGAGATATTTCCGAGAGCGTAGCCAGTCTAACATTGTGTGCAGCTGATTGCAGTATCCAATTTTCATTTTTCTTCATGCAGGGAAGTCTCTTCCCGTGGAAGAAACAGTTGAGCTTCCTCCACGGACAAAAATTACACTGTGGCAAGGCATGCCCAGTACCCACATCTGCAGCTCGGGTGCCGTTAGCGAGTGGATGTACAATGGCCGTTTAGTTGACTTTTTTGTTGGTGTTAGTTTGTTGAGAGCTCGTGTTTGTAGCCTGTGTCCGTTGTTGTTTGTAAGGCAGCAGCAAGTTCGCATAAAAAAGGTACTCTTTTTTTTCTTCTGAAACGACTGTCCTTCAGTGGGCAGTGGGACTCATATGTCACACTTTTTTCTCGAAAACACTTATAGAGACCTCAAATTTTGTACATATTATAAGAAACTGATACAAACGACAATGCCGCCCTCAATAGGTGGCGTGCGTTGTTCAATAGCATTGCGCCCCATAAATGGTTAGTCTCGACGTGAGCATAATCGATGGGTGTTCTACGGTCACTTTTGCTCATGGTCTTCGTGAACTTATTCCTCCAACTTTGCAAACACAAACATTCGGTCTACTACTACACGGAGCTAGCAGGCATTATCCTACCCATTCACGTTAGTACTGTTCTCACGAAGCGAGTTATTAATAGGATTGGCAGTTTTGGATTGATCTGACTAGTTTCATTCTTGCCTTAATGGACCTCAGCTCAGAGGTGGAGAGAGAGATACAGGAAGGGCGAACGAAGGACAGTTAACTAGAGAAGATCTACAGTTTGCTGTTTTGTTTGCTTCATGGATGACAGAAGACATCCGTGAAACAAATAAATTGTATAGCAGGACCAACATTCACATTAAACATCTCATGCTACTATATTGTGTTCGTGAGAGGACATTTTAGACAGACCTGACGCTGGCCATGTAATTAGCAAAGTTGACCGCCCAGTGACTAAACGAACTTATGAAAGAGAATTTTCGTGAATTCGGCACCAAGCTTTGTGCCCTTGGTGTCTGGTATTCGACGCTGAGCATGAACCCGCCTGGATAGCACTGATACCGGCTGGACGCAAGACCATATACGGAGATGTAGATTCTAGGTTCACGGGACGTGTATCTCTGTGATTTCCGAGGAAAGTAACTGTACCATTAGTGCAATATACGTGAAGCCGACAGTTTTGTACGACCTGCTGTGTAGCTTCACGAACGCGCGCAACTAGGCTTCTTGATCTCTATTTTAGTTCTTCTGGAGATGAAAAATTCGTGAAAACGTGGTGTCGCGGAGGCGTCCGTTTCGACAGGCGGTCCTGCCTTCTTCAAGGCTGCAAATGAAGAAAACTGTACCACTCGTCGCAACCTTGGCTCCATCGACAACCGGAGTTCAAGAATTTTTCATTTCATTGCAAGCTCCCAGCTTCCCCGCGACTTCCGCATTATTTGAATTTTAGTTCTTATATCTCTTTTCTAATGCGGTGCAGCAAGCCGGACTTGCGTCTCATTTAGCTCCCTGCTTTCCTCTTTTTTGTTTCTCCCTCTCCCAGTGACGTCGCCAGGAGGGGGGTTGGGGGGCACAGGTTGCCGAACTCACTCATGAGTCGACTCACTCGGACTAACTCCGACTCAGATCAAGCCGTGAGTCCGAGTCCGAGTGAGCCCGGGTGAGTAATATTTTGGTGAGTCTGAGTCCGAGTGAGTCCAAAGCGCAATATATTTTTCTTGAGTGAGTCTGAGTGAGTTCCACTTATTTTTGTCGACCTGTGGTCCTATCCACTCATCTCCAGAATTACTATTAGGTAAATCCTTACCTGGATTCACGTTCATACTCGCGTCCACTCACCCCTATTCCGAAGCAGTGTCGTTCATAAACCATTTCAATATTTATTGATGAGAGGCGCGAATTACGTAGGGGGGGTGCCTTGACCTCCCCCCCCCCTCTGCCAATTCTTCCAGGGAAGTTCTTGATAAATATATCTTATGTGGTCATCTCTTTCAATAAAAATGACCTTACTGGTTTGCGAGCACTCATAACTCGTATTCGAACGTACTATATCAAAAGGCGTCAAGAAGAGCACCGATTACGTGAGATATTTGTGCTAAAGCGAATTGACACCATGGTCGAAAAACCTAATTCTAGGCTAACGGACTCATGAGTCGACTCACTCGGACTCGCTCAGACTCAGATCGAGTCGTGAGTCTGAGTCTGAGTGAGTCCGGGTGAGTAATGTTTTGGTGAGTTTCAGTGTGAGTGAGTCTGAGTGAACACCAAAAGTTTTGCCGACCTAAGGTTGGGGGTTCAAAATGCCCCCCGAATGTTGTAAACTTTGCATTTGTATGTAATGTGTATATATACACGCACACGTAGAAACGCACGCACTCACATACATAAAGTATAGTGATCCCCCCCCCCCCCCCCCCCCTTTTTGAAAAAATTTCTGGCTACGCTACTGCTCTCTCACTCCTAAGCGAAAGGCCCTACATGACACAATATTGTTGCATCTTTGTGCTTTTATGTTAGGAACGCTATTCGAACTCATAATCTTGCTGGCACCGCTGTTTGGTCACATAAGAAGTTGCACAACAACACTAAGCCCATTTCGTGTCTATAGAGTTAACCTCCTTTGATGCAACGAGCCGTAGCTTCATATTAAATTCATCGGATTCGCATCCTATAGGCACTCAATTTAAGTGCTAGCCAGTTGTATTTCTTAAGACGGGCGGTAGGCTAATTTGTCGACACCTAAGGAATCAATGCGTTAGCATACCGCACAGAAAATTGCAGGCAAGCCACAAGTGAGACACGCCTGGTTTTCCGCTCCCAGCACTTATCCTCAGAAATGTTCCCGCAAGAGAACGGGAACGTAAAAGCGAAAGGGCCTCACAATCGAAAGTGGCCCGGTGCTCGGTCGGCGCCAGTGCTTTTGCTCTGCGGTACAGAAATTGCGAGTCCAAGTACCGGTACTTAACGCTATTAGAGTCCTCACACACTCCAGCGAGGACTCTAGAAACAAGCGGGTATACGCTCGAAGGCGGTGCAACTGCTCTTGACTGCTCTCGGGGCGGGAGGGAAAAAAAGATAAAAAAAAGAAAGGTGCAGACTCCAGCAGTTTTCTTCAACTTTGTTCGGAATGTGCTTAGCTCGCCGCAACACTACACACGGAACATTGCGAAGCTTGGCAGCGACAGCGCGCGCTCTCTTTCCTGCCGTTACCACACGAACTGGCCGGCAGCCAATGCATCGCTGCACATGGGACTTGCGCTGCGGGCACGTGTTTCGAGCGTTGCCACCGCCCCTGTTCTGCTCTTACCCGCAAGACTCTCCTCCGCGTGGCAGGTGCTTTATAGCCGTGGGCGTGATGAAAGCCATGCGACGCCCGCCTGGCAACGCGAGCACGAGGCTGTACGCGATGCGTGTGTACCGCCGCCGCTGCTGCCGCATTAAATGGTCATAAATAAAAGGCGCCCACACTTTTTTCGGAGCTCTGGTGTGGGCCTCTTCTTCTTCCGGGAGTGGCCGCCCGTGCGGGCGGGCGGGCAATAAACGGATCGGCCGTTTCGCGCCGCCCGCATCCGCCACCACTGCTCGAGTTTCTGTTTTCGTTGCGCGAAGACCGGCGTGTTTGCAATCGTTTTGCCGCCGCGCGGGGGATTCTGGCGACCGCTTCGGGTTCCTGCCGGCGTTCTCAGCTATGCCGGCGAGCCAGCGTGTGTGTATAAACGACAGCCGAGTGTTGTGAGAGACTCATTTTCGGCGGGTATAGGCTCAGCCGGCGAGGTGCGAGGAGAGAGAAAGCCGACGAGGTCCGTCGAACGAGGTGCGGAAGAATTGGCCTCGTGCCGCTGCCGTCCTCCCACGCGCTGCTTTGGCGTGAAATGATACGGTCTGTCTGCTACGAGAAAAACAGAGGCAGTAAAGCGGTCCGAATGTCTCTCCTCCATCCTCGGAGTGTTCCCATCGCGTGCACACTCGTTCCGAGGATTGGCTTGGTTGGAAGCCCCACGGTGAGAGCGCAAACCTATTTGTCAAAACTGCACGGGTATATTTAGTTTTGCTAACTGCTGCTGCGCAAAAAAAAAAAAAGAAAGAAAGAAAGAAAGAAAGAAAGAAAGAAAGAAAGAAAGAAAGAAGGAAAGAAAGAAATACACACGAAGAAACAAGACTATAAGGACGAGCGCTGATTTTTTTTGTCCTCCCCCGTGTCTTCCGGAAGTAAGCTCTCGACCGGAAGTGCTTGGAAGTGAAACCAACTCTGTCACTCGTTTCTCTTGAGTTCAAAAACGTGCCCTTCGATTTATTCGCCGTCCTATAATTCAGATAAAGAGTTAAAGCTGCTGTTTTCGCCAACATTCCGTTTGCCGTAGGTGTTCACCTATTAACGTAGCGATTTTGGGCGTGTTGGTATGTCATACTGTAGTTTTTTTATAGCGCACGAAAAAACACGGACAGACAGACACAGGCGCTATGTGTGTGCCACGCCTTTCTCTGTCCGTGTTTTTTTCGTGCGCTATAAAAAAAAAAAGCTACTGTTCACTTATGCTGTACCGAGTCGCTGAAACCGGCATGCAGAGAATACATAACGATATCAGAGAATTATGATGATGATTATCATTATTCCTATGGGGATTAGCCAACAACATTTCTTCTCTTCGTCTTGCTTCCTGAACTTCTTCGGGACAATTAATTACACTCGTCATTAATTTGTTTCTTCTCGCTTTTTAATACACGGGTGAGGAGAACGGTATCTAAAATCCCTGTTCTTATACTGACTAACTGGACACACTAAAAACTCTGCGTAAGTTACATATATAGCCCGTTTTTATTGTTTTATTTTTACCCCATAATTAATAAGAATGCAGCCGTTTTGGACAGAGTCTTCATCACTTCTAAAGGAGAAAAAAAAAAAGCTTAACCCTGGAACTAGCTAGACTGCAGGCACACGCAACTTAGGGTGATTTGTCGTCCAACTTTAGTTAAAGCTTGTGCGTTACACACCTGTTTCAGCATTTCTTTGTTAAGATCAACCTCCTGCATGAGCAACATTCTGGCTCTTCTCTCCTCGCAATCCGAACTATTTGCACCGTCGACTCTGCTCTGATGCGCTTAATTTTATTTCATTTCTGCGCTCCGCAATATACTCGTACATAAAGAAAGAGTGGCTACGTTCATTCTATATGGCACTATGGGGTGTGCGTCACAAAGGGATGACGTCATGAAACTTGCGTCAAGAGGGCTAGTCGTAAAATGTCGTTAAAGATTCTCCTACCTTTTTTACTCCCATCTTTTTTTCTTTAATTTTTACTCGCGACGACAATACCAAAAATTTAAGAAATTGTCACGCTGTTTTATTTTCCCGCTTCTTTTTCATTTCATCATTACCAGTTGTCCTGTAAGTGAGAGAGAGAGGTGATGATGATGAAAATTATATTTAGCGCAAAGTAGAGTGTACTAGAACACTCTAACACAAAGTATACACAAGGACGAGAAAGGATAGCACAACACGTGCGCTATGTTCTGTCCTCCTTTCTCGTCCTTGTGTTGCTTTGCGTTCAATATCGCTTCATGTCCTACCAACAGGGCCAAATTTCTCTCCTTGTGATGATGGAAATGCAGGGAAGCTAACCGCACTGAGATCTGCATTGAGAGAGTGGGACTTTGAAAATAAGACTAAGATGGCAATAGGAAAGTTCACAGAGTGCGCGCACAACGTTGAAGAGTTCATCATTGTGTAACTTATCCAAGTAGGACCGACGTTCAGGGGAACATGAGTAATTAGGAAATGCGCCCGCGAAAACACGCGGAACTGCTGTGGCTTGTGTGTTTTTCGCAGCTACTTTTCCTCATAACGAATCACCGACTGGCCTACACCCGGTGCTGTCCTATGGCAGATGGGTGCTTGAAGTGATGAGAGATCTTTGAACGTGGAATGTCGCGGGCGCCAACCCTTCGACAAGTGGACTTGGCTTCGACGAGTCTAATCCTCGATTTAGGCTTCTGATAGTGGTACTCGTAAATCGGAGGTGTTCGCGTGCCTCGGTGTATTCCTTGGTTTAACCCTGTTTTTCGTCGCGCCGCCGAAACGGATCTCAGAGGCCACGCAGAAAGAAGCGCGTGGTTGAGATCTGCGCCGCCAGGTACCGCTACGATCCAAACCGCTCACAAGGAAGCCTTCTGCTCTTTTGAATGGACTAATTCGAGTAATTTTCATTACTTAGCCTGATAGTTAATTGGCCCTTATCGTAAGTAAACAATGGGCTCCAGTATCATCGATATCCTACTTAGTTTTTTTTTAATAAGATTTTTTTTGGGAGGAAAACCGGAAGTAAGTGCCGACCGGAAGTGCTTCGAAGAGAAACAAGAACGTCACCTGGCGCTCGCGGCACTAAGGTAAGAAAAATCAAGTTTATGCAAAAAAATAAGAAAGAGAGAAAAGAAAGAAAGTGGAAGGAATCGCGAGAGATGTTCGCAAGAATAATAAACAAACAAGGACGCAGGAAGCACCCGAGCGACTAATCAATAAACACGAAGCTGCCGTTTCGAGGAATCTTGAAGCAAGCATCGCGGACGCCGCGAACGTCGCGGCACGTGCGTGAATGTATGTTTACCGAAGCGCTCAGCCACCGGTCAGTTGCATAATTTATCGCGAGACGCGGCTTCTCCGCCTGCTCGCTCTTCAGGCGCATTAAGAGGCTTTTGCGCCCGCTTTGCGGTGTAAGAGAACTGACAGCATGCATCAACCTATGAAGCACGGCCTTGCACGTTTACATATCACGCATCCTCTGCGTATGAAAACTTGCCGTCGCTTCGTTGCCCTTATTATTTCGAAGACATTGCCTTCTTAGCTCTCTTCCGCCTACATTATGCAACGCGGGGTACGGCGATTTCCCGCCTCTGGCGAAAAATATGGGCCGATCCCGAAACGTAGAGCTATTACTTCACGTCAACTACCGTATATGCTCGCACGCTACTCAGAGCGCAGGCACGATTTTGCGATAGTCGGCGCATCAGCACAGCCAAAGTTTCCTCTGGTCATGCGCCGTTGTTATTATAACTTCCGTTTCAAAGTCAAAGTCAAATTCATTTCAAAGTCAAAGTCATTTATTATTCTATTACACATTGAAATGAGATACAGGAAAATATACAGACGAGGGTCCCATAGTCGAAGACTGCAGCGGGACCCTCGTACAAGTTACTAACACATTCTCACACACTCGCTATGACGCATTCATATACGCGCACAGTGGGGTGGGGGGGGGGGGGGGGGGGGCGACATCCTCATTTTTCCCTAATCGTCTAAAGGGGTCGCCAAGTCTCCACCATGCACTTAAACAAAGACGGAACATGCCCGACTGAGTAAAACACAGGATTATGGCCGCGAAGTTCTTTTTAGATGTGAAGCATCTTATGGCGAAGCTTAATCCGGTGGTGGTGGTGGTGGTGGTGGTGGTGGTGGTGTGCCGGCGTGACCACCCTTACTGCGCATGCGCAAGCCTTTCAAAAAAAAATAAAAAATAAAAAAAAACCTCCTCTCCCCCTCTCTCTCCTCTAGGCATCCCTCCCCGCGGCAACCACACTCTCACTGCGCATGCGCCTCCCCTCCTCTCTCCCCTCCTACGCTCCACCCTCTCTCCTCTAGGCATCCCTCCCCGCGCTCCCACTGCGCATGCGCGTCCCCCCCTCTCTCTCCTCTAATACGCTCCCCCCCTCTCTCCTCTAGGCCTCCCTGCCCACAGCGTCCACACCCCCCACTGCGCATGCGCGTCCCCCCCCTCTCTCTCCTCTCCTACGCTACCCCCCCCTCTCTCGCCTCGCGACGCCGACGCAGGCAGCGTCTGCTAGCGAGTTTCTTGGTTGAAAAAACCGACTTCTCGCGCTGCACAACCGTTCATTGTCCATCCCGTATATATGGCAATGGATCTTGACCTCAAGGTGGTGCCGGTGGGATATTTCTCCTGTGCGTTGTTGAACAATAAAAATTCGCAGCGTGCGCGTTAACTAAAAGCCGACTGCGGGTCTCTGTGTCCAGTCGGAGTCTTCTGTCTCTCATTGCCCATTAGCAGCGATTGGCATGTTCCAGTAGGAAACACCGCTCCATCACTGCGTTCTTTGCGCCTCCTCAGTTTTCTCTCCTGCGCAACGCTGCGATGAGCGCCAGCGTCAACGCCGCCGCCAATGTAAGCGTTAGCGCCCGCTGCTTCACATCTACACATGGTTCCCTTTAGCGGGAGATGGTGTAATTTTTTTTACTATAAGGACGGCCGGAGACCTCTGATGTTGCATTATAAGAACTATATATATGTACTTCGCGCCTTTAGCCCCGGAAAGCTGGGGGCCAAAGGCAGTCCGTTGTGGGAAGCGCGTTATCGCTTCATTTTCATTCTTGCATCCGCTGGGAATATTGTTTTCTAGAGGGATGAGGGTGGGGAGGGGGAGGGGGCGATGTGGTGAAGCTTTGTTCGCCCCCCCCCCCCCCCTACCTCCTTCAATTGAGAACCCAGCGCACGCGTATGCACGTACTCCTCCACATTCACATTTCCCTTGTAAAGCGACAGGAACAGTGGCTGAAAAGTTAAAACCGAACCCGGAACCTCGATGCTGCTTAGCGGCACGTCGTAGCCACCGCGTCGTTTCCTGGCGGGTGCGGTATTACATTTCGGTTACGCTTATCCTTATTATCATTTTAGAGTTGCGGTAGGAGACGGGCGGTTCTGGAACCTGGTTCTCCGCGGTGGAGTCACAGACAATGGCGTGACTGGCCGTGGCCGACCGATGGCAAGGGTGGCGCTGTGCTGCGGCACACTTTGCGTATGCGCGCGCGCGGCCCTGTTCGAATATTGATGCGAAGGGAGACCCGACCTTCATCAGCCGTCCCCGAGAGAAATACGCGCCCCATGAAGAATGCATACCGTTCATCGCAGCTCCGAAATTTGGCCCCTGATTTTTTTTTTTCCCTGTCTGTTGGTGACAATCTCTTCCTAGATCTCGACGGACACTACTGCCTAGCATTTTCTTTGTTACCGTTCCTTTTTACCCCTTCGCACTGGAGGTCTCGTTCCATTTAATCCCTTCAGACACGGGTCTCCGGCGAGATGAATAATTGACTGATGTGAGAAGACCCTGAGTGTAAGCCCTTCTGAATGAAAAGTTCTGCTTTGTTTGTCATGTATACGTTTCTTGCGATTACGGGAGGCTGGGAGGATGTTGCGTGAAGGATTCGTCAACGTTGAGAGGTGGAGGGTCTGGCTGGCGCGCTCTGCAGGAATGAAAACAAATATGCAGAGCGAGAAAAGAACGAAGTGTTGTAGATTGATACAGGGGCGTGCGCAAGCAACAACGGCAAGGAAAGAGGCGAACGAGGGTTTCAATCGACGACAGAAGTAGTACGTTGTGAAACCTCCAACTTCTGCGATATATGTGTTTGCGCTATAGTTGTCAATAATATACGTGCGGCGCAAAGGACCAGTTAGGCAAACTTGAGAAACCCGGAGGACTGGAAAATGCACCCATTCTGTGGACAGTGCCATCCCAGGAGACATGTACGAATTAAAAATAAATAAATATATGGGGACGAGGATATACCTTATGAAGTTATGTAATTAAAGCGTTAATAAATAAAAGTATGCTTATCCTTGCGCCTGTCTAAACGCAACTGCATTGGCCTGCTTTCTTTTTGCACCGACTGCTTGTTATTTCTGTCACTCTGTTACATACACACACACACACGCACGCACGCACGCACACAAACACGCACAAACACACACACACACACACACACACACGCACGCACGCACGCACGCACGCGCGCGCACACACACACACACACACACACACACACACACACAGTTTTCCGGAGAGACAAAGTGTGCTTAAGACTAAAAGCAGGAAATGGACCGCACAGAAATGTCTGTGTAGCGTTATAGACTGTGTCAAATTGCCCCACATACAGTCGTACACACAGACTGTCAGTCGCAAACAGATTCACAGTACTTGACGAAGAACACGGCGTTACCTAAAGTCACAATCTCTCGAAATTTCGTGTCCTTTGGGTTGCGCAGGAACGCCTTCATAGCCGCTTTCGTTGATGTCTGCGTAGGGCACTATTCCAAGAATGGTTGTGGTAAATGCAAACGCTTCAAGACGTCATGCGAAGCTGAGCTCAATTTCTCTGATAGGTTTTACGCGCGCTACGATTTTCTTACAGAACACTGTATTCGGCCTTAAGACGCGCTGCCTTGATTAAGCCATTGACTACCGCCAGTCATTTGACTTTGTCCCGCCAAATAGTAAGTCTTGCGTGGTTTAGACGAGCAGGCACTCATGCTAAAGCTCTCAAAGTCGAGTGGGCCGCACTTGAAGGCATCGCAAACTTTAGAGTATCTAAATCTCGTTTAGCTTAGTGTTTAGAAAAGCAAAATACATGCGGGGGGAGGAGGGGGGAGGGAGGGAAGTAGGGAGAACAGAGACACGGAGGAATCATTATCCTGCCTTTTTATTGTGTCGAGGGAAAGGACAATAATGCCTTAAGAGATCAGATGGTCGTCCACAAGAGCGTACGCGTACACAAAACGACCTTTAGAAGAGTTATTTGTTTCTGCTAAAGTAAATGTATCGCGGCGCGTGGCTACAAAAAAGTGTTACCACGAACTAGTTCACCTTTTGCTCTTCTTTAATCTATCTTGCTACCGCGAGGCAGGATGGCGACGATGCAGGCCACCCACTGGAAAGCAATCTTCGATGACCGTGTGCTTCGGTACCGGCCAAAGAGCCGAAAACAATGCGACACTCGGGAGAGACTCTGATGACTACCCTCCGAAACCGACGCGACTAAGTTTCTTTTTTTTTTTCCGAAGCTTCCTTAGAAAAATACCGTGTTCGCTTCCTAAATCTTCTTCCCGCTGCAAAACCGGTACAACCTTTAACGGTTCTTCCAAAAGAGCCTGCCGTCGTTTTGCAGCTGCCCGGGACCGGAAAGACAATCTGGGTTGCTGCCGGCCTGTGTAAGCTGGCAATCTAATCTCGCCGCGTATAATTGCTTCCACTTTTCTTCGCTTGAACATGGCCAGAAAAGAAAGGAAAAAGTATGGCAAAACTTTTCTTTTGTCGAGGGGTTAGGACCGTCAGCTCTTCTGCCTTCGCCAAACGCGGCGAATGAGCAAGGACACAACCGCTGTAAGTGTTTCAAGTGTTCTCGACCGCTTCGCTTTTCTGCGTCAAGTCTTCAGAAAGCTTGGCCCATCGTTAGCTGCAGATGGGGACGTACCTTTTTTCTTTTCTTTTTTTTTTATCAGCATGATTTTCTTTCTATTGTTAAATCCTAAGTGCAAGAAAATGCGTAGCTGTTACGCTGCTACGGGATGTGACTACGGGGTGACGTGTACGGTTAGGTCCAAGACTAGTGTACTCCAACCGTAGCCAATATTAATCTTTTTTTTTTTCTCACCGATGATAGTAATAATTGCTGGGGTTTTACGTGACAGAACAACGATACGATTACGAAACACTCCGTAGTCGGAACCAGTCTCAAGACATTGTCCACTTGTCGAAACGTTAAACCACTCAATTCTAGGCCAACCACCCGCAGTGGGCGTGATCCACAGTTGGATCACGCCCACTGGTGAACCATTATCTCGGCTCCATCGGCATTCAAGGAGTTTTCGTTATCGTAGGAGTTATCGCCGTTCAGTGGGCATGATGTGGGTGGCGGTGTCTGTGCCGCAGCAGACGGAGATGCGTAGCCGACAATAGTTCCGCATGAGCATTTAATGCGTTGTCAGCAGCTGGGGTTGTGTCACCAGGCATTCATCAGCCCCGAATTTCAAAGAAAAAATGACAGTGGTAGAATGCAGCAGGCCGCAACGTGATTTCAGTACGTGGAGCTGGCAGAAAGGAACATCGCCATCCTTCAGAGGAATCTCGACCTTATTCCCTCGATTTTGAACCCCGTTTTTCAATTGCTATTTCGAAAGCTGAAAGCAGTTACCAAAGGGATCAGCTTCGATGGCGTCTTGGCAATAAAAGGGGGCCGTAAGAAAGAAGCCGCGAAATGTTAGGCGAGAATCTTTCCAGCAGTGCTTCGATACGTGGTAGGGAAGGATATAAAAAAGGAGAAAAAAAAAAGGGGGGGGGGGGGGGTGAGAGGTTGGAGGCGTTATACTGCGCCTAGTACGACCTTGCAGGGTAGGTCACATTTTAGTTTGCCGTTCTGCAAGCACATCGCAAGTGATGCTGGGTCCGCTACTTTCCAGACATATATCGTGCGGAAGTGTCTAAATAGCCGGCTCACTCCGCAAGAAAAGGTCCTCGGTGCTTACTTTTACTTGTCATAGGACTTGCCCTTGAGGCTTAAGGGAGGATACTTTGTGTGTACTAGATATGTGTACTAGATGTGTGCTCTAGGGCCTGTGTCGAATACGAATTGATGCAGTGTCTTGTGGCATCTGTTGTCATGTAAACCAGCTGTCAAAGCTGGTCGTGACACTGTTGCGAAGGCCTGCTTGCAGTAAAAGACGGGAGCGTTCCAACTGTGAGCCTTGACACGTCCATATTAGATGGCGTGCATCTGCTTCCATCACCGGGACGGAACAGTACAGTCTACGGAGGCACGAATACTTGTTTACCGTAGACAGTTCTACAAGATGGCACACACGACATACACGCGACATTCATTACGCCAGTACTCGCTCATTAAAGGCTTGAACGTTCTATGATTAAAAATAGAATAGAAAAGAAAAATAAACCTCGTTTAGCAGCTTACTTTTCACCAAGTTTTGAATCACCTTTAGCATTAGTTATTGTTCTCTCAGCTTAGCCTCCCCAGGGATTAGCGGTGTTGTACGTTGTCTGCATGCGTTACTCCTGGAATTGTGAAGCTGGTATGGCCCATGTTTAGAGAACAGTCCCTGCCGTGGCGCTAAAGATGAGACGATCTGGAGATCAGCGCGTTTCCCGATTATAGGACGCGATCCCGGGTGCGCTGAATGTGTAATCGAAAACCCGCTCGTCGCAGAGCTCGTGAAACGGACTGCTCTTTAATTCAGGAACTAATTAGAGGGGTTCAACCTGTTCTCCCCTGTATTTCGAAAGTTGTCGTGCTCGAGTTCAGAAGTTTTGACTTTACTGCGAACTTTAAAGCACGTGTTTTCGGGAACGTAATGAGCTTTCTGACTCGCGATCGAGCCCGAACCTTGTTTCGTACAGACCGCAATCTACAAGCCCAACGTGCTATAACATTGGCTACGAACAGACTTAATGAGAATGGATTTTGGTTAGCCTTCTGAATTGTTTGGATTGTCGTTGAGTTAGTACAAAGTATTGCGTTGAAGCTGAAATTATAGGGTGTCCTCAATTGCAGTGTTTGATTAAAAAATGAATTAATTATGAGTCTTAGCACTTAACATCATCGCATTCAGGAGAGGTATATGCATGATGCTTTTCATAACAAAAAGAAAAAGTATATATATAATAAAAACACTGTCAGGAAGGACGCCGAAGAGCATTCAAAGAACAGACTGGCCATTTATTTCAGTCGAGGAACACCGATATAGGTATTGCGAGTAATCCAGGTAAGCTGCTTTCGCTGCGAGTTTCTGACTGGTCTGCAAGGGGCTGTATTCAGCGATGATCATCTGTCGAGGTATCGCTTTCAGGGCGCGCTGATTGGCTGGCTGGGGGAAGGTGGGCAAGCAGTACCTCCATTCATTGGACACGCTAGATTCTACGTCACGCAAATCGACTCTCTCACCGAAAGGGATCCTCACAGAATACGGCCCAAGCCTCCTAAACGTTTATGTCGGCAGGAAACACTGAGGATGTGAGCGAAAAGAAAAGAAAAGATGGAATCCTCACAGGATGGGTTGATAGCACATTATCGCACCGCTAATCAATGTCGATTAAGCATGAACAATCACTGTTACAGTGTCCTGCAGTGCGTCAGGCAGGTATGGGGTTGAGAATGAGCAAATGTATGTTGTCAAATAAAGCTTACGTTTTCGCCCATAAGTGCCGCGGATGACTTAAAAAAAAAAAAAAAAGGCTGGTTTAGAGAAGTTTGACCTGCTCTCCCTTGACTTGAAATCAGTTATCGGGCAGAAAAAAAAATTTGTCCGTGGCCGCGAAAATTTCAGTGAATGAATTCACGAATCTCTTCGATAGTATATAAACTATTTCTCAATTGTCTACCACTGTACCCCAATTAAAAATTAAATCCTGGGGTTCTTACGTGCCAGAACCACAACACAATTACGAGCACGTTGCAGTGTGAAGATTGCGAACAATTTTGACCACCCGGAATACTTTATCATAGACCTGAAGGTAAATACGCGGATGTTCATGCATTTCGCTTTCATTGAAATTTTGCAGCCGTCCAGGCCTTGAATCGAACCCGCGACCTCGAGTTTAGCAGTGCGACGCATTAGTCGTTAAGTTACCACTCCAGGTGGCTTTAGCAAACGGTAAGCCACCTTATTTATTTATTTATTTATTTATTTATTTATTTATTTATTTATTTATTTATTTATTTATTTATTCATTAGAACATACTGTTAACCCAAATTCGAAGGTCACATAAGAGAGGGAATAATGCATAAAATAACATAAATAACATTAAAAATTGGGGGGACCCTTAAGCTTCGCCTTTAAGAGTTGGACGCGATAGCGATATCCCGTCCCTATAGTGCCTACTTCAATCACTTAGTGCATACTATGTAATGGGTAGTATGCTTTAAACCAGGAGCAATTATGCGCGGCAAATGTGGGAAATGTTTTCGAACTTGCAATGCACCCACTACGTGGTGTTAAGGGAATACGCGCAGTAAGGTGTGTGCCGTTTGTAATGGGTGGCTGGCTTTAAACTATGAAATCGTTATGATAGTCACATATTCTGACGCCCGATGGCAATGTACGCTTGTACCACGCAATATTCCTGGGATATTACATGTTATATTGCGACGCCTATATAAAGGACGCTTGCGTTTGCTAAGCATGGAAGTTATTTTCACTGCATTTCCAAGCAGAGGAAGTTATTTTCACAGTATTTCCAACCAGAGGCATGGCTGTCCATCAACTCATGTCATGGACAGCTGCTCTACTGCACGTCGTTAGACGTCGAGTGTTCCTCAGTAACGCCAGAGCGCTTATAATCGCTGTGTGATTGTATTTGTTTCATACTATTAGTGTCATTTATGTTCATTGTAACACAAATTTAATAAATACCATGAAAGAAAAAAAAAGAGGCATGGCTGTGTGGTACAACACCTGCTTGCCACGCAGACGACCCGGGTTCGATCCTCACTCGGACCCGGAAATTTTTATCATTTATTTTATTTGCATCTTTCTCGATTTTTCGGTCACGGACATGATGATGATTTTTCGGTCACGGACAAGATGATTATTTTTCGCTCACAACCAACGACGCCGACGCCGACACCGACGCCGACGCCGACGCCGACGCCGACGCCGGAATTTCTGCGAAACGAGCTCTTTAACGCTATCGCATTAAAATTTGACGTAATTCGCTTAGGAAACACCGAACTTGGTGCGCGTTCTAGCTGAGACGCCTGATTAAACGGGGTACCTGCAAACGCAATATTTCCTTTTCGTTGCTAATAGCGTCACTGGATTTAAATTATATATTGCCTAATAGTGCGGCTCTCGCCTGCTCCGAACGCAAGTTCACTCAGCCGCTTCATCCAAGTCGAGCAGTCTCTCGAATCCTTCTCGGTAATAGGCGGGTGCAGTGCGCATGTGGGTGCCCATACCATTTAACGTATTGACAGAGCTTCTAATTAAAAAGTTCGCTTTTTCCAGCCCGTAAACCAGAATTCGGCTGAAACCTTGACAGTCCTATCTAGCTGGACTCATCGACGGGCAGACTATAGGCCGTTTCTGGCGCGATCGCCTAGCATATAGAATCGACACTCGGTATAAAGAAAGAAAAGAAAGAAATCACACAAAAAAAATCACTGCCATTAATGGAGGCGGGTTAGTTAGCCAATCCCTTCCAAAGCAGAAATTGGGCAAACTCCCGTATATATCTATATACGGTGTAGTTGATCGAAGGCATTGTGTAATGCGAGAAGTTTTGTTACAATGTAAGTAGAGTATGGATTCGCACATGTCACTCTAACATTCGTGTTGCATTCCCCTCGCCCTCCAATCTTTTTTATCGCGTTCTAACATAAGCATTTACGGTATAATAAATAAAAAATCATGCGAACCTAAGCTGAGAAGTACGGAGTGCTGGGTGTGTTGGTAACTCATCTTAGCACGGTGGTGCGCAAAAGAACGATAACACGGAGAAAGGAACGCGAAACACGGCGCAAACTCTCAACTCAGATATATACACACACAGACACACAGACACACACACACACACACACACACACACACACACACACACACACGTATATATATATATATATATATATATATATATATATATATATATATATATATATATATATATATATATATACAGGGTGTTTCAAGAAATATGTCCACTATTTTTTAAAAATCAGCAAAATGCGATATTTGCTCGCTGTCTTCACAATTGCTTTTTGTGTAGCGGCAGGCATCTTAAGATGGTTGAAGACATGATTTGGGACAGTAATTAAGAAAGTTAAATTAATTAACTTTTTAGTTAGTGGAGTTAGGTGGTTAAGTCCAATGGGAGAATTGAAGTCCTTCATGCGAAGAACCCATTTCAGCTTTGAGATTTTGAAAAAGCGGCCTCGATTAATTATTGTGGCGTAATGAAATTCAGGCAAATTCAGCGGCAAAACCGAAACCAAAGCACCGATGAGCGCAACAAGCAGACGACTAGAATGACGTCACTGTTCAAGACAACGGTTACAGAGGTGCAGTGCTTCCCCGTTCGTTAACGTATGTGCGTCATGCGCGCTACTACTGCAAGTGCAGCCCACACACTCACACCAAGAAGTCAATTGATGGTTGATATAATGACGTTCACTCATTGTAGACGTCTCAGACGAATGTGGCAGTTGCGCTCTTCCGCGTTTCGGTTTCGGTTTGGCCGCTGAATTTGCCTGAAGTTCATTACGCCACAATAATTAATAGAGACCGTTTTTTCGAAATCTCAAAGCTGAAATGGGTTCTTCGCATGAAGGACTTCAATTCTTCCATTGGACTTAATCACCTAACTCTAATTAATTTAACTTTCTTAATTACTGTCCCAAATCATGTCTTCAACCATCTTAAGATGCCTGCCGCTATAGAAAAAGCAACTGTTAAGACAGCGAGCAAATACCGCATTTTCCTGATTTTTTAAAAATAGTGGACACATTTCTTGAAACAACCTGTATATACGGTTAGATGAACGCGTGTTAAAAAAAAGCATGAGCAGAGAAAGACTGTCTCAGTGACCTAAGCTCACGACTTTACTGCAGTGCTGGCTATACAGCCAGCTACTTGCTATCTTAGAAGTGTGAGTTTGTGAACACATTTGCTTAACGTAGCTAAACGTGCGCGCGCGCGTGCGTGTGTGTGTATGTGTGTGTGTGTATGTGCGTGCGTGCGTGTGTGTGTGTGTGTTTGTGTGCGCGCGAAACTTTTCAACAATGTTTATGATCGAAATTCCGCCCAAACAAGACATTGTTATCCACAGTTACTATATTTATAATGTGTTTTTACAAACGCAAAACAAAAGAAGAATGAGAGAGAGAAAAAATACATCGTCATAGTTGGAGCTCTGGTTGCCGAGACGTACTTAGTTAAAATCACCCGACCTAAAACTTTCTAATGAACACTGCATTTTCACTTTCTCTCTTTTCTTTTTTTCCCCCATGACAACTTACTTAATCCAAGTTTAACCTGAATCAGGACGTAACTATAAATACAGTAATCTCTTGTAACAAGACCGCACGAGTGTGTCCTGCGCGGCATGCATAACCTAGAGACACACTCTACTAAATCGGCTGAAAGGGAAGAACGAATCTAATACAAAGAAAAGAAAACACGGCGGACTGTGGAATACCAGCATGACACGCGCATACGCGGCGGCGCGACGGTGGAGACACAGTACGTAGGAAACGGGATTACGTCGAAGTCGGCGGCGTCTGAAGATGGAGTTAATTACTTCGCAGGGCGCGCAGGCAACCCCGTCGCACGTCGACCCAACGCGCGATGAAAGTCGCTCGAGATTGAGTTTCCATTCGTCGATGTCGTCACTGCACCGTCTGCAGGGATGCATAGACGATCGAGGTATCGCGTTACAGCTATACAGAAAGCATGGAAAAGGGAAAAGCAAGAAAGCCCTGCAAACACTGTTAACATTGCGCAAAAGGCATCTTCTTTTTTTTTCGTTCTTTTGGAAGACGTTCCCGCTGCACCGTCGACGTGTTCTAATGTATCGTATTACAACAGAGCTTCTCTCCCAATGTATGTGACCTTTCGAAACCGCTTCTTCTTCTTTTTCTTCTTTGCTTCTATCTATTTTGACTGGTGGACCAAGAAACGCCCTATAGTATTCTGCCATAGTCGCATGGAACGTGCGGCAGATTGAAATTCCCGATTTTGAGGCTGCAGCCGTAGGGCCATTTTATGACAGTTACCGTCTGCGTTGTCGTGTTTCTCTCTACATATTTTTTGTCCCATGTGGCCTCCTTTCCAACATTGATTAATGCTCCCTTGCGAGAGGTTGCTCAATAAATCGCGACCGCCTCGCAACGTCGTTGTGCCTGCCATGCTATCTTGTTTCGTAATCTTTCTTTTCTTTTTTTCTTCGGCGTTTCTGCATGTCACTTGTAGTGTTAGAAGGGTATTCTCTCGGTTTCTACCATGCGCGTCTAACTTGGTTTTCATTCCGTTCGACATATCTCTCGGTGATATTACAATCGAAATGGCTTATTTCGCTTTTTCAATGTCAATGTCGTTGCATTCAAGTTGTGTTTGTATTCTCGCTGTATGCGATGCGTACTGTTTCTCCCGCGTTACGCGTCCCGTACAAGCGTGGCAGGTCACTGAATGCTATTTATCTTCGCGCGAGCGTCTGTCGAGTGACGTGTGCGGGCGTGATGCGGTGAAACGGCGATGATAGGCCGCGGGCAGCGGGGAGATTTAGTCATGAAGGTATCGCGGACGTCGCACATACTGTTGTACTTTTCGCAGCTTGGACAATGCTACAGGAAATAAGGGGAATAGGTGGATCTTAATAACTTTTTTAGCGCAAACAAACACACGGACAAAGAGAGGGAACGACACCAGCGCTCGGACAAAGAGAGCGACACGGACAAAGAGAGGGAACGACACCAAGGTGGAATTGAACTGGGGGTTATTTTCACAAAGCTTATCCTTCGCAAGTTTGTTTTGTTTTTTCAGAGCGCAGCCCATAGGTTCCCGTTCCTGCGCTGAGCGACCTTCGCCGCCGGCGTAACCGATACAGCGAACGAGGACGAAAGAGAGCGAACGAGGAGCGCAGCGGAGGATGAAAGACGGCGATAGCGAGGAGAGCGCGAGAAGGAGGGAACGACAGTGACGAGACGACAGGTTCCGCTGAGGCCACCCGCGGCACCGCGGTAGTGCGCGCCGTCGTGCGATCGCCGATGACGTCATCACAAAGGTGTGCGGTGAGGACGTCCACCGATACCATATATGCATAAAGCGCTGCATGAACGAAGGCCTGTCTGCGGCGGCTGTTGTGGAACGCGCCCACGCGCTGCCTTCCGCGGTCTCCCGGTTAGCGAGGCAGCCGCGCTGCGCTCCGTCTGCGGTGGTTAATGTGAAATGGGCATCACGAAATCGCCCGCGCCAGTCACGCTGCTCACGGTGTTCTCTTCTTAATGTAAACCGTGTACCTATATACAAAATAGTCTCAGACAGTTCTTTCTGAACAATGAGCGACATCTAAACGGCTGCGCTCATAATTCGCATTAGGCAGATATCGTAATCGTCAGTGATTTTTACTTTTTATCATTGACTGATCGGCTTCGTAAATTATACGTCCCGCGTCAGAAATGGGTGCAATGTTCTCTTACGAATGTAAGAGAAAAACGTCTTACTATAGAATTATTCAATTCTAGAGTAAGACGTTGTGTGTGTGTGTGTTTGTGTGTGTGTGTGTGTGTGTGTGTGTGTGTGTGTGTGTGTGTGTGTGTGTGTGTGTGTGTGTGTGTGTGTGTGTGTGTGTGTGTGTGTGTGTGTGTGTGTGTGTGTGTGTGTGTGTGTGTGTGTGTTTGTGTGTGTGTGTGTGAGAGAGAGAGAGGGGGAGAGGGAGGGAGAGAGATTGAGGACCGAGGTTATAGGCTAAAAAATACGCGTTACCGAATGGCTCGCATATATAAAATAAAACGGATTCGCCATCAGGCTTACGCGTGGAGAATGTGCAGGCGTGTTCATCGATAATGCGAACTTAATTCGCAAATCCTCCGGCGGGCCGTCCAGGCCGGGTTCCAGAAATAAGGGACCCTCCAACCTTCACGCACAAGCCTTTCTGCAATAAATGTTTTCTCTCTCTGTCCCAACTATAGATCACTTCCTTTCATACATAATTATTGTAACAACCTTAGGTGTACCTCTTCTGAAGAGTTTCTAAACTACTTCTTTTCTTCATACTTTTCATAATAGATCCATGGCGGTTCCATTCCATCCGTCTTTTATCCGCCTTTCTTCATCTAACTAAATACAGCTAAGAAGTTGCGCAAGTTTTAGGTACACTTTTTGCACCACGAGGGGTAGAGAGAGAGTGAATAAACATCTTTATTTGAGAAGAGAACTCAGGATAGGCGTCCTTAGTCCAGGATGCCTTGAGTTCGGGCCGTGTCCTTGGGCACTCCCCAAAGCTCGTTGGTGTGGAAAAGGCTTTAATCAGCTATAATTTCACACATTCGCCAAATTTACTTTTCTACAATTTATTTTTTTTTCGCCTTTTTTTCGTTACAGAGAAGACCTCGAACAGGACTCCGTGTTGCTATTGGCGCAGGCGCCGTTTACACAGAGCGTCGCAAATAATCGCGGGCATACAGCGCTGCGCGCACGCGCCGCGTTTCAAATTCATCAGGCGCTAATAATAGCGTGAACATTAAAGAAAGAAAGAAGGGAGCGAGACGCGCACGGAGTGCATCGTTATATAAAGCGCGCTAATTGCAGCTTTGCTAATGAGTTACCTAACTTCCATTGTTTGTTTGTTCTTTCAGCTCTGGGCTCCGCAGTTTACACTCGCTAAAGCATCCCGCGGAGTCGGGGGTGCAACTGCGCACACGGCTTCGCCTCGTCGGTTATTTAGCTGTTCGCGCATAGCACCACCACCCCCCGACCTGTGTTTTATTTTTTTTTCACAGAAGGGTTAAGGAAGGCAATAACGCATGAGGCGGCCGTAATTCATCGCGCCGAAAACAGAGAAGCGTCCGGCGAGCTAATTGCCTTAGGTGTATATAAGAGCGTGCTGTAATCAACTTGCCCCCCCCTCAACCCCCCTCTTTTTTTCTTTCTTAGTTTTTTTTTTTTTTTGAAAATTCGAACGCTCGAAAACGATGGCATGCTTGTATACACTGAACTGCGCGAGTCACGTATGGCGGATTTCTGGGCGCCTTTCTCGATGACCTGCCACGGTTAAGCCAAATTAGCTCGTTCGCAAGGCACGCAGCAAAAGATAATTAAAGCTTTCCATTAGTATATCAGTAAATAAAGATGAACGAGATACGTCATACTTCGCTTTTTCTGCGTAGTGCCTGTTTATGCGTTTGCCCAGGGCACGTGCTGTAACGTAGGCTCCAGGCAAGAGTCTGCAGCTTGCATTTGCTAAGCGAGAGAGAGAGAGAAGAGGGTCCACCGCGGTGATGTAGCGGTTAGGGTGCTCGGCTGCTGACCTGAAGGTCGTGGGTTCGATCCCGGCCGCGGCGGTCGCATTTCGATGGAGGCGAAACGGTAGAGGCCCGTGTACTGTGCGATGTCAGTGCACGTTAAAGAACACCAGATGGTCCAAATTTCCGGAGTCCTCCACTACGGCGTCTCTAATAATCATATCGTGGTTTTGGGACGTTAAACCCCAGTTATTAAAACAAAAGAGAGAGGAGGACAGCTGTAGTGTCTATAATATGTATCTGGCTGAACGTGATTAATCTGTTGGCAACTGTGATATAAAATAAACATGGAAGCTTAACTAACGAGCTCGTGTCTTCGACGTCTCGCCAATCTAATCAATCAGACCCATTGCTGTTATACGGGAACTCTAAGACGGTGTTCTGATGTTCTGGCTACAGCGAGGTTAACCTAGAGGAGATCTGCAGTTGGCTATCCTGTAGTGGGAAAGGGGAAAGGGGGGCGAGAAATTAATGATAGAGGAGGCGAGCTTACGGCGGCACCACAAGTCATCATGAATACGGCACCGTAAAGAGAGAGAAAGAGAAGAGGAAGGCAGGGACCTTAACCAGAAGGTATGCTATCCGGTACGCTACCATGCGCTGGGGTTGGGGAATAGGGCGCTGAAAGAGAGAGAGAGAAAAAATACGGCACCGAACCTATACACAAAGACATAGGCGTGCGCAGGGTGCCCCATTAGGGAGGGCCGAGTTTGACCTCAGACCTCCCTACCCCTGCCTTTCCGTTGGTCACGTCCGAAAGAAAAGCAGCCCCGCAATGGATGCAAAAATGAAAGTGAAGAGACGACGTGCGTCTCGCAAAGGCGTACCATTGGTGCCCAGCTTTAATGGGTATAGGTGGGAACTAAACAGTTCTTTGAATGCAACATCAGAGTTCCTAAACCCGCCATTATCGTCAAAAAACATGCGTAGCCATATCCCTGCGCATTAAAAACAGACGTGAGAGGTCCGACTGAGTGGAGGTGCACCCCCCCTTTCGAAGGATTAGGGGGAAGACGGCCTCCCCTCCCCCCCCCCCCCCCTCTGAACCCCCCCCCCCTTCCCGCGCACACACCTATCGCAGTCACAATATGTGTTGCTCGATCCTGTCTCACTAGGAAACGCAGTAACCGCTCTGAAGTTCGTCTAGATCAGTTCCCTATAGAATGTGGCTTTCTCGGCGTGCGCGGTTCCTCAGACTGTTCTCCTCAGCCTTATGTAGTGCAGGGCAGCCAATCAAACGTCTTCTATGACACCTCGAACTTTTTCTTTGACTTTTTGAAAATTAAGTTTGTCTCGCTGTCACTTCGCGACAACTTTCTGCACCACGCCCACTGCTGCTGCTGTTGCTAGGATGGAGGTTTCCTGAATATAAACATTACTACATATCTGACGACTGCAAAACTATGTTTGCCAGTTTTGGCATTACAGCTCTCTAGCTTTATTTCTTAATTTTCTCATCATTTTGTTCCTCGGGTCGCGAAGAGTGCGCGGAGTTTCGCACGAAAAAGAAAACTCTGCATTTACGCCCATGGGGAGATTGGCGAGCGTGGTTCTCCGGTTTCCATTTCCTCTGGAGCGAGCACCTGCGCGAGGCACTCGCTCTTGCAGACACCGCCAGCGTCGACGAACCGGAACCACGCCAATGGGCGATGCGAAAGTTATATATAAACGCAATAGCTTTGGCTTCCGTTTAACGATCCGGTGAGCTCCATATATCTTGTTCGCCGTCTCTTCTTCTTTCGTCGCTGCTATGCCCATTGTTAAAGTTAAACTATTTCTTTTTCTCTTCACAGTCGGTCATGCGTACGTGTATTTTAGTAGAGAGAGACTAGACGTCTGCGAACTTTGATTTTACATTATCCCCGGAGGAGAACTGCGCGAGATGACAACCCCCCGTTAGCGGCGCGTAAATATGCAAATGGCCTAAAAGCTTCTTTTAGTTTCTTCCAACTCTTTAAGTCTGAATATAGCGCGCGACCTAAGTCAGACCTTTTGTTCGATACGCGCACTCTTCGGGTACGACTGTCTGCGCATTACACGTTATTTTTACTTTTCTCGCTCGAACCCTTCTTTATGAGCCTTCCCGGAGTTTCCTGCCCGTGTCGCTGGGCGTTGCTATGTTTCTGAATAGCTCACGTTGAGCAGCGCTTAAATCGGCTTGTATTATCTAGCCCCGTCTGAACTACCCCTACAGGTGCGCTGTTGCCGACTCCGTTCTCGGCAATTCGACGCAATGAAAACGACAATCTGCCCGCGCGTATACCAGTGAAACGAATGTGCGTCACGCAGAGCACCATTTCTTTAATAAAGCAAACACCTTCTATGCTTATACTTTCACCGAAGCTTATAGTTTTTCGCGCCTGCTTAACCGTTCTCATGGTATACAGCTGCGTAGAAACAGTGCAGCTTAGCAATGAAAAAAAATTTACGCGTAAGCTAGCACCGATGAAACATACAGAATGTTATGATAAAATCCGCAGTTGGTTGCCAAGTGCGCTTTGTTTAAAGTTCCTCTCTCGACCTACCCCCGGAATGTATATAGGGACGTCATCAGGTTATCGCGCCTAGGCCAGGCGCACTTGTTGGACCGGAACATTTGGAGACGTTCACTCTCATTTGACTGCGATAAAAGTGAGAGGAGAGAAGAGCCTCATCAGACATTTTATAGCAGAGGGTAAACATAGCGTTGATTACCAAGACAGAGAGAGATAGCGGGAGAATCAGGAAAGGCAGGCGGTTAATTAGGCGTTTTGCAGTTTGTTATGGGAATGAGGTGGCAAAAGAGGGAGAGATAGAGCAAGAATGTAGACAATTCACAATACACTTGCGCAGCCCAGCGCAGCCGCCGCGGTGGTGCAGTTGTTACATTTGCTCAGCTGCCGACCCACAACTCGCGCGTTCGATCCCGGCCGCGGCGGTCGCATTACGATAGAGACGATATTGCCACCAGTATGTAATGGGTCGAGGGCAAGAGTGGCTCTAGCAAAAAAGGAGCAGACCGCACGCCTCCTCTCCGTTCGAGAGTCAGCCCCGAAGATCGCGCTTTTCAGGGACCCGATACTCCGTGGCCCCCCAGTACTTCTGAATTCTCGTGACAATGTGCTAGACGCCCGTGTACTTAGATTTAGGCGCGCGTTAAAGAATCTAAGAAAAAAAAGTGGTAGAAATTTCCGGAGCCTTCCAGTACGGCATGCATGCATCGTAATTATATCGTGGTTCTGGCACGTAAAATCCCAGAAATGAATGACAGCGAAGTGCAGCTACAGTTGATCATAAACTCAGTTGGGTTCAAAAAATGTAGAAGGGCTGGTATGACTTTCTAGGCTGATAGGCTACGGGGATAGGCTGCCGAGTAAAAGGCTTCTGATCAAGTCAAATAAGCATACACGGGATAATATATGCATGTATCGGGGGGACTGGAATCGCTGTCATCGCGGGCATAGCCAGAAACTTTTTTTCGATGTGTGTGTGTGTGTGTGTGTGTGTGTGTGTGTGTGTGTGTGTGTGTGTGTGTGTGTGTGTGTGTGTGTGTGTGTGTGTGTGTGTGTGTGTGTGTGCGTGCGTGCGTGCGTGCGTGCGTGCGTGCGTGCGTGCGTGCGTGCGTGCGTGCGTGCGTGCGTGCGTGCGTGCGTGCGGGGGGTTGAGGGGGCTTCAACCAACCTTTATGTACGTTTTTGCGTATGTTTATACGTGTGCGTGTAATGCGCACACGCGAAATTGAAAAGTATCTGTGGGGGGAGGGGGGTGCACACCCCCTCCTTACATGTTTCATTTTACATTAACAGCGTGTGCTGCAACAAGCACATAACAACGGACGGTTTCAGATATGAGGCGACGCAATAAATAAATGTGAAAACGTAGAATGCAAATTTTGCTTCAAATCCCACAAATCGCCTCACACGCTTGCGACAGCGAGCGCGAAATGTATAGCAGTTCTCATTGCTCGCGTAAACAGATTGCGCTAATTCTGATCGTCCACGAGGGCGTTAAGTGCGGTAGGACGGGACCCGGCGCAAGACATTCGGGCTACGAGCACCACTCACGAGCGACAGCGTATAAGATTGCGTTATGCGCGTTGCACAATCGTTCGGTGTCCGCGCATATCCCACACACGAAAGCACGAAGGCGACGTGGGCGCATTAGACTACGTGTCGCTAACAGCAGCGTTACGCTTCGTCGTTGAAGCGAGCGGTTGCACGCGGAGATTGCGTAAGATTATCTTGGCGAGCCCTTGTTGGTCCAATCATTTTCCTCACCTAGTTTAGGCTAAAACACGCGGGTCCGTATTGCCGTCCTTCAAGTTGGCTGTTCTGGGACTTTCAGGGCAAGCGAATTAGCGCTGTGTTTGTATGTGGAGTCGGTTTCAAAAGTTCGGAGAGCGCACTATTCAGTACTGAGAAAACTTTGAATTTCCGAGCAACTTGTGGCTGCATTTGGGTGTCAGCGCGTTTTAGAACCGGCCGGAAATCTAAATTGAAGGTTGCCCGCCGAAGCAGCGGGAATATTTTCTCGCTTATTTGTCTTGTGACAAGTAGTGTCGAAGCTTTTGACGCCGACTGTATGTGCACGCACGCACGCACGCACGCACGCACGCACGCACGCACGCACACACACACACACACACACACACACACACACACACACACACACACGCACGCGCACACACACACACACACACACACACACACACACACACACACACACACACACACACGCACACACACACACACACACGCACACACACGCACACACACGCACACACACTGCGCGCAGGCACGCACGCAATGAAATGTCTCATAAACAACGATACTTTCTTACTGAGTAGGGGTGTGCGAATATTAAATTTTCATCTCGAATCGAATTCCAATCGAATATCGAATGCAAAGGACGTTATTGAAAACTGAAAGAAAGAACAAAGCAATGAAATCTGCTCACGTACTCAAGCACATAACGCGGTCAGTGACTGCTATACCGAAAGACTACAAATTGTCATGCAGAAAAACAAGCTGTTCCACATGACCTGGCTTCAGTTTCTCTCACTGTGATGTTACGGTGTTTCCTGCAGTTGAAAACATGCACTCACACATCAGTAGCAGGGATGGGAAGGTATCGCAAAGCAATCTTGGCGATGCCTGAATAAAGTGCAGCTCCATGCTCTTTCCAGTATTTCAAAGGATCATCCTTTCTTGGGATCAGGGGCTCATTGAAGTATTTTTGAATCTATTGACTGTAAGGTCTGAGCTCTGTGTGCTGGTTATTTTTTGACGTTTGAAATTCGACAGTCTTCCAGACTGTACCCTGGCCTTGTTTGCTAGAGCCATGACCTGCGGAGACGGCATAATCTTTAAAATAAACATGCGCTGTCTTCTGAACCAGGATATCGGGCAAAGTTTCAACGAAAGAGCTACTGTAACGACGTTAGCGTTAGTTTTAGCCACGCCTCCCTAATCAAGTTGCACAATTGGTCTTTGACGCATTTTAGATATTCGCCTTGTCAAATTATTCGAAACTTCTAATACTAGCTATGCGAAAGCAGAATCGAATTATTTGATCGGGTATTATTCGATGCGAATTCGAAAGTCGAATATTCGCGCACGCCTACTACTGAAAAATAAGTGCAGGATTTTTTTCTTTTCGTATATCTTGACGATATCATTAATGTGCAGGACTTTTTTTCCGCTCTTGATCGCAGCATCGTATATATCTACGGTCTCTGCTGCAGTTCGAATTCACAGAATTCCCGCGAGACACGCGAGGTAACGACGC
This sequence comes from Rhipicephalus appendiculatus, assembly GCA_030522465.1. NCBI lineage: Eukaryota > Metazoa > Arthropoda > Arachnida > Ixodida > Ixodidae > Rhipicephalus > Rhipicephalus appendiculatus. The sequence continues at coordinate 186,172 of JALIZH010025456.1, forward strand.
AACGGTTTGTGATTTCGTGACGTCTTGATGTACCTCGTCGCATTGTTTGTTGCTATGCGCCTCGGCAGTCGGTGCAAAGCGACACGGATGCAACCTTGTGAAACGCGAAGCCGCCATTATTTTAAGGGTCTAAGCGACGGACGAAGACCTTTTCAAAGAGAGCCGCTGGAGCGTCGGGCAATTTTTCAGTCCGATTCGGGGATTTCGAAACACAAGACGCCATACAGGCTCCCACGCAGATTGCCTGAAGTGCGCAGTAAATAGGTATGGGGACGTTGAAACGAGAGAACAAAGCGAAAAAGCAAACGAAATTGGGGCTGTGTCACCATTCTAATGCGAAGTACACCAACCTTAAGGATTACTTTCGGCCCAGCTCGCATTCTAACAGACAACAAAAGCAAAATAAACGTTCGTGGAAACGGTGCCTGCGGAATGGTCAATTACAGATCTCAGCCTGCTTTGTGTGTTTTTTTTTTTTTTTGCATGATCCGGTAACGGCAGGTTTGTCAAGTATGGAAAAAAAAAAAAAAACAAGGGAGAATTGTCGACTCTGCAACGGCAGAAAAGGTGAGCACGAAAGAAAACAGCCTGAGCTGACAGCGCGACTCCCGCTGCCCTGCGGGTAAGAATACGCGGGCAAACTGGGCATTCTGGTGTAGGAACAAAATGACAAGTTAGGCTAGTTCATTTTTGAAGAAAAATAGTGCACAAAATAGCGTAGACAAAAAGGGAGGAAAGACACACAGCGCTGCACTTATATGCGAAAAAAACCACGCATGACAAGTTAGGTCAGCATCAGAAGAAAAAAAAAATTTAACTAATACGCTCATTAATAAAAGAAAACTCTTTTTTGTGCAACATCACTGGGGTTTGGCTAACACAAGATTCACGTGCCTTGCCAATGTGAAAAGCTTCTAGTTAACCTCCCTACCTTTCCTATATTCATTCTCTCTCTCTCTCTCTTCTGATACTTCAAGTGTGGACTGGTCATAGTGCTTTAAAGGGACACTAAAGGGGAAAACGATTTTTCGCGTATTAGTTAAGCACAATTTCACAATCCCGAAAACACCACTCTTACCGCGACACGACGCTTGGTAAGCGAGAAAACACGCGAAAAGAAAATGCGGATGGATGACGCCACCTTTAGATTCCCGCACCAAACACCGTGACGTCATAGATTCTGAAGGCGTCTACCGAGTCCTACGTAGCTTCTAATCAATAAAAATGAGGTGCATTGTCATCTGTGGGTGCCATAGACTTAGCATACGAAGTTTCAGAAAATTTCATCGAGCCAATGTCACGAAAATACGAAAAATACATTTGGAATCTCTGACGTCACGCGCGCAGATATCGGCGCCAAATTTAAAAAAATAAAACTTTAACCTTGATTTTCTCCGCTAATAATGAGCCTATGATAATGAAACATATGACATTATAGTTCTCAGAGTGCATTTTGTCAACCTAAACCAAGTCATTGTTTCACTTTAGTGTCCCTTTAAACAGTACAATGATGTTTGAAAAACCGAGTGTACAGCCGTACTTGACGCTGTGAGATGCCAAATTGGAAGGGGCATTGTTCTGTAAAGGGAGATGATGCTCACGCAGCCGTTTATTAACACAGTGGTCCGTTTGTCCAATATAGCAAAGACCACAAGATAATGAGATGCGATGGACAACTCCGACAGCACATGGAACACGCTCCGGTAACGACAGGCTTGTGAAGTATGGAAAAACAAGGGCGAATTGTCGACTCTGCAACGACGAAAAGTTCAGCGTGAAGGAAAGCAGCCTGGGTTGACAGCGCGGCTATGGTTCATAGCACACTTCTTTACATGAGGCTTATATTTATTCTCTATTTTGTTTAACCAAAGCGCAGATAATTGTCAATTTATTGGGAGCCCTGGAAACAACATCGACTACGTAGCGGGAACCAATGTTTTTTAACCTATGTGCAAGTTTATGGACATAACGAATGACTGCGAACTTCTTTTTATGGGCATCAGCATAGGGCCTCGATGCAGTTGAAACGCCAATCAACACTTATCACAGACAGCCACGAGTATGCTAGCTGGAAACCCTGCTTCATCTCGTCTTGCTACTTGCTTTGCAAAACTGGAGCCCCGTTTGCAGTGCTACGTTTCTTCCCTCACTTTTTTGTTTACGTTTTCCTGTGCACTGTTTTTCATCAAATCAGGTACACAGGAGAGGCTACAGTCATTCGCTTACTCAACTGAAATGTGCTGCCGTCATCCTGTAGACGTGCCACTGAAATGGCATGATGTATTAAACGTATTCTGTTGCATAATAGCTGCCGCCGCACAGTATACTGGACAAGGAGGAGGAGGAAGAGGAAGGAAAGGCAAGAAGGTCAACCAGGCGAGCGTCCGGTTTGCTATCGTACACTGGGGGAAGGGGATTAGGGGATGAAAATATAGAGAGATAGAAAGAAAGGAACATAAAAAAAAAAACACACGTGAGCTTAAACTAGACTACTGGACAAGCACCAAACTTAACTAAGCACGTGATTTAGTTAGCTCTGGTAGGGTCAGACGCCTGCCACAGCCTCTCTGATTGTTCCGAAAATGCCGCTGTTGAAATATGGCGGAATTTCGATAATATTCTGAATAGCACACTCATTTCATTTCCATACGCACTACGAGGAGCGAATACTCTCTAACAGCCTATAGTACACACGTATCCGGCCAGACCAAAAGCTGGGCAGTGAGTCCAAACATACCTGAAGATGAGCGGTGAACATGCTGACGTGTAATCGCATCGTGTGCTACAGAAAACTGTTTCCGCCGTTTTTGGGACTGCGTGTTACGTCGCTGTTGTTGGGAGGCAAAGTTGCACCCGCGGTGGTGGCTTGACAAATGTGGCGTTGCACTTTTGTAAAACAATTCTAAACAAAGAAGAGTTTGTGAAACGCATAACAAATGTCGACTGGTCGTTCATTGAAACGTGCACGGACGCCAACATAGCATTTGATTATCTGTCTTCTCGCATAAGTAAGTGTATTCATGATAGCATCACGGTGGTTAAATGCAAAAGAATCTACTCAGCTCCCCACAATCCGTGGATAACAAACAGTCTTTTGACATGCATGCGCAAAAAAGAAAACCTTTACAACAAAGTCAAACGCCGTCCTTTCAATATGAAATTAAAAAATCGTTACACTCTCTATTCCAATACCCTTAATAGACTCTTAAAAATAGCCAAAAAAAGTTATTACGAAGAAAAAATAACGCGCGCTGGCACCAACTCTAAAGAACAATGGCAAATAGTTAATTCCTTCTTAAACTTGAACACGTCCGAATTAACTATCACTGAGCTTCAAACTGCTGACCGTGTCTTAGATCAGCCAATCGACATTGCAAATGAATTCAACTCATTTTATTGTAATCAAGCTTCTAGTCCACCCCCCAACTCCGAATCAATCTCAGGTCCGCTCTTCACAATCATTTTACCTTTTTCCTACATGTCCTAACGAAATGCTCAGCATTATTAGTAAACTTAAAGTCACTTCTGCAGGACTTGACGGAATCCACTCATCGAACATTAAGTTAATTGCCAACCATATTGCCATCCCTCTATCCCGCGTTATAAATATAATTTTCAAGACTGGGTCATTCCCATTATAATTAAAAAAAGCCAAAATCATACCAGTGTTCAAGAAAGGCGACAGAACTTGTATATCTAATTATCGCCCTATAGCTATCCTATCAGCTTTTAGTAAAATAATAGAGAAGTGTATCGAAAAACGCATCACTAATTACTTATCTAAATTTTCCATTTTAACTTCTCATCAGTTTGGTTTCCGACCAGCTTTTTCGACCAATCTTGCATTGCTAACTTTTACAGATAAGATTAAAAAAGCTATTGATTCTGGTGCTTTGGCTGGAGCATTGTTCATTGACCTAACCAAAGCTTTTGACTCCCTTAACCACAGCATCCTGGAAACCAAACTCATGTCTGTTGGTATTGTTGGACCTGCCCTAACACTCATTAAAAGTTACCTTTATAATAGACAACAGGCTGTTTATGTTCGCTCTACATTATCAAATTTTCTTACAACTAATCAAGGTGTCCCTCAAGGGTCCATTCTTGGCCCGCTTTTATTTTTGATTTACATGAATGACCTTCCCCATTCAGTTACTAACTCTGAACCTTTTCTTTATGCCGACGACACTACCATACTAGCCACTGATAAATCCATTCACTCTTTGACGCTAAAGTTACAACATGATTTAAATAGCATTCTAAACTGGTGTAGTATTAACGCCCTCAGTATTAACCCTACGAAAACTAAGTTCATGATATTCCACTCAACTAACAAAGTTCTTCCTTCCCAAGTTACTATTAAACTAAATAACATACTCATTACTCCTGACACTGAATGCTCTTTCTTAGGAGTCATTCTCGACTTTAACCTAAAATACACTAACCATGTCATGCACTTACGAAAAAAACTAGCGTTTGGTATTCGAATTTTAATCAGAGCACGTAACTATTTTAACACTTCAACTCTAATCAGGTTATATTACGCTTTTATTCATAGTCATATTAATTATTGCATCACTACATGGGGAAACTCATACCTAACCCACTTATCTCCCATTCAGCACATTCAAAACCAAGCCATTAGATTAATAACTTTCAGTTCATATCGCACTAGTGCGTCATCATTGCTTTACAACTTTGAGATACTTCCTACTGCTAGTTTATTTAAATATCACCTTATCATCATGCTATTCAAGTCACTGAACCATCTTGTACCATCAAGTGTGTTTCGTCCTGATGCTCTGTGTAACTTTAACCGAACTAGATTTGCTTCAAATGGAAATTTTTTACTACCTGCTATCCGTACTAATTTTGGTCGTCACACTGCCTACTTCACAGCATTGTCATTATGGAATTCATTGCCATCTCACATCAAACAATGTTCTACGATTGGTTTATTCAAAAAACAATTGTATTCGTATTTGGTTAACTACTAGATATATATCTTTCTTCCAGTAATAATGTTTATGCCACTTTTTTTTTTGCCTGTACCTGAGTTATTGTTTGTTCTTTCAATTCAATTGTTTTCCTGTTTTCTCACTGATACTGCTAATTAAGTAATTTGTTATACAATTTTAAACAGGAGGTCCCCCCTGCAGCCTTGTGCTTTCGGACCTCCTCCTGTATATTTACCTTGTATGATGTTCCTCTTTCTGTACTAATAACTGAAATAAACTAAACTAAACTAACCTGTTCCCTGGCCTTCTTTGCTGGAGCCATGACACGCGGAAATGACATAATCTCCTTTAAAATAAACATGCGCTCACTTTTGAACCAGAATATCGGCGAAAGTTTTAACAAAAGGCCTACTGTAACCGGGCTAACCAAGAACGAGCCTGTTGAATTATGCTCCGTTAGTATAGTCTGTCAGTGATTCAACAGATGGCTCGTCGTGGTTCCTGAGTGACGCCATCTGAATCAGGGGCAGACTTTTTGTTCAGCTCACTCACCACCCTTCTGAGCTCACATGTGAAGGGTCAATCCAGCTCAGGCTGAGAGGCTGCCCTGTATTCCGATGGTGGAAGTTGTTCTTGCTCCCTAGGAACGGGAAGATATTTGTCTATTAGGTGTTTAACGACTGTTTCAATCCCAGATATTTAGAACTATGTCAAAGAGCCGCCTGAAGTCGTAGTTAGTGACATTATGCACATTACACGTATACAGTGCCAGTGACTTTCCCATACAGGCACATATTCGTGTCGCTAGTTTTCAGCCAAAAACATGAACTTCCTGGCAAATTTCAGCATAGATTCCGACTTCACTGTTCAGCCAAACGTAATAGTTTAACAAGGGACGACGAACTTTTAATTCGCAATGTGCTTGGTATTTACATTAGCAGCGAAAAAGTACTTATTGTTAGAACGGAAACAACCTAGCACAACTCTCAAGCACAGATGAATGGTAGGCGCGCCGCAGTTGTGGGGGGCGGAGCTTGTATTTATTGTTATGGGTGTTACTGTCTACTACGGAAAACTTCAGAGCAAGGCACCAGTTCGTGACGCAATCATGGCGCAGCTTGCACAGGTGAGCCCTGTGGGCCGAGTCCCATTCGCGCATTAGTTCGCCTGCTGGGTTCACTGCCTCGCGGTTCAAGTAACTTGTGTGCCAAGCGCTGCAATTAGTTGTCACACGCAGGCGAAACGCCGCTGATACGCCAACGACCTTCTATGTTTGTAGCCGCGGGGCCGGATTATCGGATTGGGCAAATCCCATGGGCCGCTTTGCTTTGAAGCTGCAGGTTTGTCGCGTCCCACGCTTCGGCAGCTTGCACCGGCATCGGCCTGCTCCCTCTGCGATAAACTCCCGCTCGGATTTCGATCGAACGTAGCCTCCGTAAGCCACCGCCTTCTCGTTCACTTTAGCCGCGGATTTGCGCCCGGCTGGAGACAACATGCGAGCTTAATCCTCAACGATAACACGTATCCATGGCCAGAACGGGCATGGCTGTCTTTGCTTTAAAAGAAAGAAAGAAAGAAAGAAAGAAAGAAAGAAAGAAAGAAAGAAAGAAAGAAAGAAAGAAAGAAAGAAAGAAAGAAAGAAAGAAAGAAAGAAAGAAAGAAAGAAAGAAAGAAAGAAAGAAAGAAAGAAAGAAAGAAAGAAAGAAAGAAACTTGGTCCGGAAAAATGTATAAGCCCAGTTTCTGTGTTTTTGACCAGGATGTGGGATTTTCTTGTACAGAAGTGATTTGCATGGGTAAGATTGGCGCAGTGATTTAGCAGGGTGCTTTTGTGCATACTCAAGAGGAGGCGTTTTTTTTCGAAATAAACGTCAGTTGTTAGTAGCCACCTCTGTGTTCACTGTCTCTGCTTCTGCCTCTCAGTTTTCTTCCTTTTTTCGGTGGTTTAGAGGCTTTCTTCGAATTTAAGCAGCTAATACGAGACAGACTCACTGGTGTGCCAAAAGTGGCGTAGCATGCACAAGCACGCAAGCGAGGGAAACATCTGCACCCGTACACTGAAGTTGTTTACATACACCGTTCGATCATCCGTGCACTTTCATCTGCCACCGCGGCAGTCCATGGAATGCGGAATATTTTTGGCCCCTCCTTCAAACTGCATTCCAGAGTAGTGGTCGTTACAACAAGGGCAGCCGGTCGATGTTTTTACCTTCGACTCCGAAAAGGCACTCCGGAAAGGCACAGGACGTATTTGCCTAAGACGGCTCGAATACGTAACGGCTCACAGCGCACACTGACACCAGGACGAAGAAGAGATACACGAAGTCCATGTGTCAGTGTGCTCTGTAAGCCATTATGGATCTTCACCAACTAGCCCGGTCAAAAAGCTTGCTACAGTTCGAATACGTAAACTAGCTTCTTTTTCTTCTCACTCAATTGTACTTATGCCCCTAAAAGTCTGGGCGACGTGAGTTAAGCCATAGAGATTCGCCGGCTGTAAGATGAGTGAATAGCACGTGATATATTCGATAATGCAACTCATCACCGAAGAGTCGAAATTTGAGGCAGTGAATGGTTTGTGACACTTGCAAAAAAGAAAAAGCCGAAACATCAGTCATCCACTGTGTTTTGGTGTATCTCTTGAGTCTCGTATTTTGGCTGATTCTTATACTGCAATGTTCGTGTTCTTCGTCATCATCTTTCAAGCTGATTTACTCGCAGTAAAAGATCAAGTAAACCTTAGTTTTCAAAGTATTTTAATTCGCCAATCATCCATTATACAATTTATTATGCAAAGTTATTAACCGTCGTTACGAGAAATCTCCATCAAGCATTCGAATTACGCTATCGGGCAGGACAATTTTTTAGTGATGTATATTGAAACAAAAAAGGGGGGAGGGGAGGGGGGAGGTGGCAACCTGTGTTATAAGGAGGGCTCCGTGTTTTCGGAGTTTACTTTCCTTGAAGTTAGAAGGGTGTTTTTCGGAGTTCATTTTCTGGTGCAAATTCAGCGTTTATCGGAGTTCATTTTTCGTAAATTCCCCATGCTTCGAAATATGGAGTTTAATTTTGCGTTATTCTCAATACTTCAATATCTTAGATGAAATGCTGTCTGAACACTAAAATATCGCCAACACACGAAGCGTATTTTAATTGTATATAAGGTGTGAACGCACAAACACATATACACACAGGCACAAATACTTGATTACAAAACACCTACGTCTGTGCGTATAGAAAGTTGAAGGGGCCCTGCAACACTTTTGCAGCATGGTCAGGAAACGCTGCCTTTAGGTAGCCGAGGCTCCTGAGAAAGCGCGATCAAAACGGTATAGAGCAGCGCGTGGCCTAGAATTTACATTTAATTCTGAAACTCAGCTAGAAATCGTCCCCTCTTCTCCCGACAAATAACAACATAAACCCAAATGACCGCGCCATAAACCAAAGTCCACGGCCATTGGCTGATTTGAGCATCGTGAGCTGCATAGTTGCCGCGCCCGCCGCCAGAGGCCGCCACTTACCCACGCGTGCGCTGGCGATCACACTGAAAATCAGCCGTGCGTTCGAAGAAAAGAAAAAAAGAAGGTGCTCAAGACCATGGCGCGCGCTGAAGAACGGGCGCATCTTCTTAACCCCCCTTGTCATATACCTCCCCCCCCACCCCCCACACACACCCCTGCACAACTTTCAATGCGCTCGCTGGTACGACAGGAGAGAGAAAGTGCTTGAAGCTTGCGACAAGTCCCTGTAACTCCGCTCGTATACTAGACGGACTCTAAAAAAATTAGCGGCAGTCTATTCGGGAGGCAATAAGCTCTATAACGAAGCCATTAGATGTTTGTTTGAAAAAGTGTTGCAGGGCCCCTTTAAAGCTTGATGTATTAGACGCATGGATACTTTGCGAGGTCCGTATACTCGATGTCGTCTAGCGCGCCACAGTGCCACCAGGGGACCGTATATGATCAAGATGTCGTGTCGCGCTCCCGGGGCCCCACATACGTTGACGTCTCTCGCTCCGTGCGCGACAAGCCGTTTGTTGAATATGTGATGGGTGTGGTCTACTAGATACTGCTGACGCGACGTAGAGCTTATATCGGCCAATTCGGCCGGCGTATGAATGATTGCTTAGAACATGCTCTTTCGACAAAGAACGGAACAGGGTCATATTGGCCGTTAAAATCGGAGTTTATCGGATAAATCCGAACTGTCAAAAGGTTTACCGGCGAGTGTTTGTCGGATTTTTTCCGATTTATCCGAGAACACGGAGCCCTAGTTATAAGTGATGATTGTTCGCGAAATCAGTCTTTTAACAAGAATGACATAATTCCAGGACTCGTACTGCATGACCGAAAGGGCCTATCGAGTTTCGATAAAAAGGCACTTGCTGTTAGCGATATCTGCGTTTGAAGTACCCACCGAGGAATTGGTCATGGTCTGGGATATACGGTGTATTATTCAACCCCCAGATGCACGTACTGACTGCTATAGATGTTATTTAAACGCTGCTAGTAATACATCATTGACAAGCTACACCACTAATTAGGTGAGCACAAAAAGGAAAGATCACGACATAGTGCTGTTTTCTGTCATTTGTTTAAATACCACTGTAGCTTGTCAACGACCGATTTCCACCAACTCACCCAAGTTTCTATTGTAGTGCTAATGAAAACCCAGCACATAATGAAGCCGGAATGGCTGCGAGCGGCGCCAGGGTTGCCGTTGGGTGGACTTGAAAAGGAGCCAGAACTCAAGCCAAAAGTAGCCAAAGTAGCCATGCCATTTAATATTAGCGCCAAATTTGTAGCCAAATGGAACAGAAGTGCTATTATGAGCAGATTCTTTAGTATTGATCAATAATGAATACCATTTTGAATAAGTAAGACCATAAAAAGCCACCGATAAGTTGGAAATAAATTAAATGAACGAATTATGATAAATTAATTACGCGTCCGTAGAAAATATGAGTTCTTGCCAGACACAAAGTTCTATTAGAATATTCCAGCCAGCAAATCAGTAGGAACACGTAAGATGAAAGAGATTTTCGTTGAAGCTGCAGATCTAATTCTGTTTCTAGATGAACAGGCCAGCTAAATTTTGTTGTAGATATCTGTTTTCCCAAGTTTACACGAGAACACGCACTGCGCATCAAAATTATTCTTAAAACTTGCGCGTAGCGTCACAATAGATGGCGGCAAGCTACCGAGCTGGCCACGCGTTCCGCACCATGCATGGAACTTCGCCACTCTGTATTTGGAGACGCGCTAAGCGTCGCGTAAGGGTGCCTCGATGCGCGCCAGCCTATTGGTTTGTGGAAGAGGACCCTATGCATCCGCTGAAGCTAGAGAAAAGCTTAAAAACAATGTATTTAGTCTCCAAAAATGAGAAAAAATGGTTACTTAATGCGCCAAATCAGCACTTTAAAAGTAGCCAGTAAATAGCCATGGCGCCAACTGCAAATTTTTGTCGCCAGACGGGGTCGAAAAGCAGCCAATTTGGCGCAAAGTAGCCACCAACGGCAACCCTGAGCGGCGCTGCCTAACACTCCCAGGGTTTCGCATGCACAAATGCCCCACAATGTTGACGAAGGGACGACCGCCACCGTAGCTCAATTGGTAAGGGCAACGGGCTCGTAATCCGAAGTTTGAAGGTTCGGTTCCTGTCGGCGGCAAGTTGTCTATTCGTCGACAGTACTTTCTTCACATCTATATCACAAATATACGATAGGCTTAAAACAAGTACCAATTAATGTCTCCTATACTTTACTTGGCCTCATTGTCTGCTCGTTTTCATTAACGTTGTGTCAAACAAAGAAAGAAGCCCTCAAAAATTACCTTCCTTCATATCTTCTAGTGTTAGTGTTATAAGGAAAGTATTCTATTACCAGACATGTAGCTTCTAGCAATACTACCACTCAATAGAAACTATACTAGCGAAGATGAAATTGCAATGCAATCGGCTGTTAAGCTTCAACTACTTGACATAGCGGTAAGGCCAAGGCAGCTCTCGTTGGCTTTGAAGGTTCACATGTTGATAGTGAATGAAGGACAGCAAAATAGATTTTTAAACACTTCTACCGGTTCGATATGAACTTTCCTTCCAGCTGTTAGTGTACAATGCGCATATTAGCTGCCTAGAGCATGTCTAAGGAAAATATCACCGTTAAGACCACTCATTCGGGGAAATTTTCAGAATATAAGCATATATGTAGGTGGTACCACGTGGCTAATACGTACGTATACACTTAATCTACATATACATAACTCAACTTTCCCTTCTTTTTTTTAACAGCCAGGCTGTTAGTCAAATCATGAAAACGGCTGTCGTCCGGAGAAAACCTCGCCGCGCCGTTGCCATAGCAACCGCCACAGCTGCGCACCACCTGGCCTCGCTACCGTGACGTCACGCCAAGCCGCGCATGCTCCGAAGCCACGCCGCCGCCTAGCCGCCGGAGGAGCCGCCGCGCCGCGCATGCACCGCGCAGCAGCTGTGTAGAGACCACGCCAAGCTTACAATTGGTGTCGCCTAGCAACCGTTTACGTCATACAATACGTCATAAATATAGTTAATGCGCATGTGCGTGTGTGCGAGATCGCTACAAAGGAGCCGTGACTGGTCGTGCTGCGGCAGTTCTGGCCATGGGCCGCCCGAGGAAGATCCGTACACCCTTAGAAGAGACCGCTTATCGCGAGGGTCGACCAGCTTCGCTGTTTCAAGTCTTTCGCGGCTAGCGCAAGCTTTTTGTTTTGTTTTGTTTTTTGCCTAAGGAAACTTAATGAGGAGGCTTTCCACTTTATACATAATGCGAGCCAGCGATTGAATTTCGTTTGACGCAAAGTTAAACACCATAAAAAGGCAGGCTTAATTTCAAATGCTTCTTACTTTTCGTCACTTCGCTGTGACACGGCGCTGACGAGGCTTATACGTACTTCCTGTGAATTACTGCATCGCCTCGCGCGCGGCGATGTTCTCGAAATTTTTCCCCATCCCTGCCAGGAATTGTATATTTAGGCACTTTTTTCAGGAAACAGCGAAAGTTTTCTCCATCCGACTCCCCGAAATATGCAGAATATGGAACGAGCTAATATATACGTTTAAGGAAACTCTCACAAACTGTATACGACGCGCGTGCTATAGCTTCAGCGCATATTTTTGCTACACATTGGTTGGCATAGTCTATAGAATTCGAAGTCACCACCAGGCGCCGTCGTTGTTCCCTGCCCAAGCGCATTTTGCTTTTAAATAAACATGCACATCGCAGTGCATAATGCATGAAACGCGCAGCGCGCAGTTGAATGGCCTTTCGGAGGAGGGGATATATATATATATATATATATATATATATATATATATATATATATATATATATATATATATATATATATATATATATATATATATATATATATATATATATATATATATATATATATATATATATATATATATATATATATATATATATATACACATAGGTGTGTATGTGTGCGTGTGTGTGTGTGTGCCTCACTTTCCTTTCACTTTGGGTTGCCTGCATTCTTCACGTCTACCTCCGCATGGACGGCAGACGCAAACACCGGAATACTATGTGTACTTTGAGGTGTGGGACTAAACAACAAAAGAAGAAAGAACAAGGGTGCGAAAATATATATGGCTGACCTCACGCTGTGCGCGAGTTCTATCGTCAACGTAATCAGAGGGCCTGCCGGATCGTTAAACCTTTACGGCGGCCACCATCGCGCGATAACAAAAACAAGCAAGCCACTTTAGATTCCAGGAGCGCGACTGAAGTTTGGATGCAGTACAGTCTTCTTTCTTCTCACCCCTTTTGGCCTCGCTGCTCTCCGACCTGGACCCACGAGGCCTCGCTGTTTTGGAGCAGCCTACGCACACACCCCTCTCCACAAAAACACGACCCTCCTCACCCTCCTCACCCTCCCCAGCACCCTAAGTAAGCAAAAAAGAAGGGCTCCTGTTTATTAGCCCACCGTTAGAACCACGCCCGCTGTAGGGGGCTGTTCATCCATCCGATGTGGACGGCGAAATTACCTCTGCTAACGCCAATATTCTGCACCCGAGCACCTCCGGAATGTTAATTTTGAGGTGCGCCGAAGAGGTAGAAAAAGGAGGATAGTGTCGCTTTTGAATAGACAGTGTCTGAAAACTGTGAAACGCCGATGAAAATATGCGTGCATCTCATCAGGCTTGCGCAGACGTGGACAAAAGCTGCTCCCTTATACTCACGATAAGGCTCATGAACATGCGCTACGTATAAAGGCGAAAGTATGGAATTAAAGCGTAATTAAATCTGCTAGTTCACTGGGGAGAAACTGAGTCGATGCTCAGTATGATTATAAAGTGTTCAAGTAGCGTTTCTCTATGTAAGGATACGCGAACGACCAAGGAATACGTTCAGCGTCTACTTGTCAGTATCCTTTGTTGTTCGATATGTAACGATACTGGGTTAAATAAACGGCACAATCGCATATCTTAGGAGAGGTGGGTGTCATCCACCATTTATTCCTATTTCAAACGTCTTTTTCTTCCCGTTACCTTCCATTTCTCTTTTTCTTTCATATGTCCATTTCATTCTACCTCATGATATAACTATAAGATCAGCAGAAGTTTACCGTTACTGCGAAATCTCTGATGCGAGTGTCGCTAGCGCGTCCCTGATAACCGATCTAACCAGGCAATTTCAATTCGTTACAGGACTCAGACGTCAGATGAGATTCGGCCAGCATACTTCTAGAAGGTGTTAAATTTCCTCGGGTTCCCTGATCCTCTATAGTTATCGTTATCATGTTTAGTGCGTTTTGTTAATGTTTTTATTAAATTTTCTCTTTTACTCACCCTTGCAGTTCCGATCCCATACTTAGTCTGACTGAAACAGTCGTGATACATTGTCCCAAATGGGAACGTTGTTGCTTTATGTTCGTTCTCTTCTGAAAACATCCCGTGAAGGATAACAGTATGACTACAATGAAGTGAATGAAACTGGCAACGTTGCATTTCTAATCATGTTCTCATGCCAAAGCACAAAAAAGCGAGATATAATTGGAAATATCGACATATGGGCTGGAGTATGCGACCGTCCGAATTATAATAGTTAGGACTGTCGCAAACTATTACATTTCGGACGTTATTCGGTTTGCTTTGAGCCGACAAGGACGAAAGATACACTTTCCTCCCCAAAATATAAAACGGCGCTAAATTTGGAAATGTATACGACATCGACAATATCAGTCTCTTTTACACTTTTCTACAAGGACGAATGTTCGTTTAGCGTCGATACGTTTTCCACGTGCGCAAGGTTATATAAATGGTTGTGTCATCGGAGAGGAATTTCGCTAAGCTTAGCTTTTTTTTTTCTTCAAAACTTTCCTTGAGCTAGAAATATCGGCTCACTAAGTTCGACTGAACCCGACTATACATGGTGGGTTTCAGTCAAAACGCACTGGTTTCTGTCAGTCAAAGAGGTGACGCTCCCACATATAATTTCCTCCATGGATGGCGAAACGAAGACGTCACGCAGCCAGCCTCGGCAAACTACCTCTTTACGAAATCATTCCCTTTTCTTTCATTCCCTCGACCTCGAATCAACGGCCCAAACACGTGACCCCTAAGAGACAGCGCATTGGCCGAGAGTCCTCGTTTCACTTTTGTTCTATTCGTGCATGCACTTGTTGGGCTGCGCTGACGTAAAGCTCTGCCTGCACAGCGAAAGCTCTATAAAGCTGATCACGCGCTCTGACGAGGCCATCACGTGTTATATCGATTGACTTAATTGTGGGTTCATAATAATAATAATAATAATAATAATAATAATAATATCTGGTGTTTTACGACCCAAAACCACGATATAATTATGAGAGACGCCGTAGTGGAGGTCTCCGGAAATTTTGACCATCTGGTGTTCTTTAACGTGCACTGGCATCGCACAGTAGACGGGCCTCTAGCATTTCGCCTCCACCGAAATGCGACCGCCGCTGCCGGGATCGAACCCGCGACCCTCGGGTCAGCAGCCGAGCACCTTAACCGCTACACCACCGCGGCGGACGCGCTTGTGGGTTCAATCATTTTGCATAATGCTCTCTCCTTGTTTTTTTAAAGGCGAAAGCTTTATAATAATTGTTGGGGTTTAACGTCCCGAAACCACGGTACGATTATGAGGGACGCCGCAGTGCAGCGCTCCGGAAATTTCGACCACCTGGGGTTCTTTAACGTGTACCTAAACCTCAGTACACGGGCCTGAAGCATCTTCGCCCGCATCGAAAATGCGGCCGCCGCGGCCGGGATTCGATCCCGCGACCTTCGGGTGAGCACTCGCGCACCATAACCACTAGACCACCGTGGCGGGTAAGACGAAAGTTTTAGATCCCTCATCGAACGCAAATAGTCACCGTTGGCGTCGGCGGCGTCAACACGAAGTGATGCTGAAAACTATCATCTGATGACGTTATCGTGTGACTTCGTCACGGGGTCACAGATTGCCAAATTTTGTGACGTCACGCGATGACGCCATCACGTGAGATCGCCGATCGATCAAAGGTGAGTCGATCCCGGAGCCCCTGCGAGATCAATGGAGGTACAGAGAGCAGGTTTTTGGGTGTAGCGCCACATACGAAAATGGTAAGAAAGAAGATGACAGGAAAGAGGCGCACTCGCAAGTAAGCTTTATTTTGCGTCGATTGCATATATAAAGCCAGGAAAAACATCACGTGTTCCGATAACACTGCCACATAGTAAAAACCAGGTAACACCGCCTACCGCACTGATCGTCGAGATAGTCTATCTCACATGAAAATAGTTCCAGAGACGGCTTGCTGATGCATCTGCTCCACAACTTGCTGATGACATACGCTTCAAATAGCTCCCGCTCTTCTCTTTCCCTATATCTTTTTAGTACTCGCGTCTGCTCCAGCTCAGGTGCGCAGTGGGCTGACGCGCACTGCTTGACGCAATGAAGTGTCAAGTTACTTCCCGTGCCACTCTTTAACGTGCCCTTATGCTCTCTCCGATAACACCACGTGTTATCGGAACACGTGGTGTTTTTTCCTGGCTTTATATATGCAATCGACGCAAAATAAAGCTTAGTTGCGAGTGCGCCTCTTTCCTGTCATCTTCTTTCTTACCATTTTCGTATGTGGCGCTACACCCAAAAACCTGCTATGAAATACCTGCATTGACACCCTTGTTCAGGTGCAGAGAGTTTCGTTAGCGGCAGAAAGCTTTCGGGGAGGGATCAATTCACTCGACTGAGATGAAAAATAATGTGGTTTTCGCCATCGAATCGTCTTAGGCGAAATGTATAAGACCGTGTAACTTTTTTTTTTTTCGCCGTAAGTTTCCGCGCCTGGTTCTTATAACATCGGCCTTCATCCCATGACTCCATTGTGCGTTTGCCTGGCACTCGCGTCCTTCTTTGTGCGGTGATCGAGAACGAGCGAAAAGGTATGGCAACGTGACCCAACGGCGCAAACACTTCGGCAACGTTTGCTAAACAACGGCATGGGTCACGTGGCGGACAGCGTGATGCATGAGCGCGAGCCCTTGCTGGGGATATATATTGAGTTCGCCCTCCTCCTCAACCCAAGCGAGAGCGATGTGGGCGTATTAGATGTTTGCGTAAGCCTCCGGAAGGCGCTGTTGACACGCCTGTCCCTTTTGCGTGCATACGCAACGACGTCTCTTTGTCACCGGTTTGAGGGTTCTTGGCTTTTCTTTCTGTCTCTTTATCTGCAGGCCTATCTTTCTCCCTGCCTGTTTTAAGCCCGTGGTTTCTGAAGACCGAACTTCTGGTTATATAAAGTGACTATATAAAGTGCTATGTAAAGCAATGGATGGATCCATGGATGGATAAACTTTATTGGGTCCTTCGGAACGCACTACATGCCTTTTTTTTCTTCTTTCTTCTTCTTCTTTTTTTTTTTTTTCGTGTGTCAGATTCTCAAGGCATGTGTGAGTGACTGAACTAATTACGCAGGACAGCTGAGAGCACTACGAACAGGCGACCGAAATTGACGACGGCTATATTTGGTTGCTTCGCAGACTGCCTTTAGTTCTTGCCAAGCCGCGACGCTATATAGAAAACATGATCAGCCATACGCGTTAGTTTTTACAAGTGTTTTACTTAACGTGATCCGTAATTCGGCCAAGTAAAAGCACGGTGTAATGTGCAGGTAGTTCCTTACGGAGATGAGGAAACGCAGCTGGTAACAGCTGCAAATACGAAACGCACTTTTTAACACTTGCTCGAAGAAAGTTTTTGCAAGAGTTGTATTTGCTTCACTCCAGGCACGGTACACAAAGGGAGGTGGGGTGGGGGGGCGCCCACACCTGAAATTAAGTGGCGTGACACCTCGCCCCGTTCCCTAAGCCACCCCTCCTCACCATAGGTCGGCAAACTGGCTCATGAGTCGAATCACTCAGGCCCGTATTCACAAACCAACCTCAGTCTTACCTCACGTTTTCCTCAAGTTTCTGTACTCTCTACATGCGTTATAAGGCCTCAAAAGTTGGTAACAGGGTTAAAGAAAACAACAAGATTGGTTCATGAATACTGGCCTACTTTGTTTCATGAAACTCAATGAAGGCTTAAGAGCGATGAGGAAAACTCGAGGTAAGCATGATGTTGGTTCGTGAATACGGGACTCAGACTCACTCAGACTCAGATAGACTTATGAGTCTGAGTCAGAGTGAGTCCGTTGAGAAAAGTTGGGTGAGTCTGCGTCCGAGTGAGCATGGTTGAGAACAATTTTGGTGAGTATGAGTGCGAGTGAGCCCTAAGCCCAAAATATATTTCTTGAGTGAGTCTGAGCGAGCTCCATCATTTTGCCGGCCTAAGGTCCTATCCACTCATGTTCAGCATTACTATCAGCCTTATGTAGGCTCGCGTTTATACTACGCCACCTCGATATTCATTGACCAGAGGCGTTGAGCTACGAAGGGGGAGGGGGGTGCCTTCACCTGCCTCCGCAAACTTTTTAACGGGAAGTTCTTGATAAACATGCCTAGTGTGAGTCGCGTCCTTCATAAAAAGCTTCTTTACCAGACTGCAACCACTGATAACTCGTATTTGAAGTTACGAGATCAAAAGGCGCCACGTAGAGCACGGATTGTGTGAGATATTGGCGTTAAAAAGCATTGACACCATGATCGAAAAAAGCTTATTGCTTTATAACGCACTCATAAGTCTATACTCACTAAGGCACACTCAGGCTCAGGTCAAGCCGTGAGCATGAGTATCAGTGAGTCCGGCTGAGTAATATGTTGACGAGTTTGAGTGCGAGTGAGTCCGGTTGAGAAAAAGTTTAGTGAGTCTGAGTCTGAGTGATTTCCGGTTGAGGAAACTTTTGGCGAGTCTCAGTCCGAGTGAGCCCTCAGAGCAAAACTATATTTCTTGAGTGAGTCTCAGAGTTTTTTCTGACCTACGCTCCTCACAAACATTCTTGGTTTCCCTGGTTGCTTTTTTCCTCGGAAATAACAATCAGGGAAGTTTCAGCAAGAAACGAAGGCTTGATTCCGAGGTTATTTGAGGTGGCCTGCAATTCAAATTGACATGCTAGCGACTCAAGCAATAATTAAAGGACGGGTGGACGGAAAAAAAGTCCCGCTTGAGAAATTGAAATTAATCACTTAATAAATAATTAGTGACGAAAAGCTACTGGTTGTAAGTACAAACAACTACCATTAATAAGCAGTTTGTACGATTCTTCTAGAGCTATTCTTTTTTTTATTCTATAGGTCCGAGTTAGCTGGGACTCAGTCTATAAGGAAAAGTGAATCCTTATTGTGAGCAGTGCACAAAAAGTGTTCGTTCACTGCGGAAATACAGCCTTCGCGGTAACAAACGATTGCATAGAAAGAAAAAGGAGTAAGCGTTTGCGGATTGCGCAAGAATAGCGAGCTCGCCTCAGAAAGAGCGTGTGCCCAAGTAGGTACGGAAAGTTTCAAACACCGTTCTTGGCGCAGCGCTTTGTTTGCTTTCATTTCCAAATAGCGCCGAGTGTTTGCACAAAGCTCGAGTACCGTACTTTAAAAACTTCCTAGTGAATATAAAGTGGACGACTTTGTAACGTTGTCTTGAGAGAAATTGGGTAAATATGAGCGCACACGCACAAACACTCACGCAGAGAAAAAGAATTACGAAGAGAAAGTGAACAGCCGTTTCCATTAACATATCCCACATAAGCACGTGTACTTGCGGTGGTTTGGACGTGCACATTATGCACAATTATTCGCAATTTTCGAGCTAGTCTAGGCCCGCTGCGTTCGTACGCAATAAAGGTCGACGTCGCTCATTTGTCTTGCCTCTAGTTCCTATATTGGGCTGTACGTCCTTGCTCCGCACACGACATTGTTTCGCCATCCCTGCCTGTGTATATACACTATACCGCGCAGCTTCCACGGAGCCTGAAAGCCGGGCGGCTCAAAAGCGGCTCCAGACTCAATCCTTAATTGGTATACCACGCGCGACCATTAGTTTAGCGGTGTATACGCGTACTCGACGGGCGCCTGTTCTTTTACGAGCCGCAACGCCGTGTCAGCCTGCAGCGCGCACACACTGTTTTAGGACTTAACGTCATTACTCTCTCGTTAGCGGCAGCTGTAGAGAGAGAGAGGGAGAAAGAAAGAGAGAACAAGCGGCCAGCTCGGTATGATGTTCTCGGGCTCGGTTTCGCTCGGCTTGCTAGCAATTGCTCGCTCGCAAGACGGCGCGCCGTCCGCTTTTTGGCGATCGGTCTCCTTTTATGCTGCTTGTCATAGAGAGCAGTGTGTGGGCTCCTGATATGACCAGCCAGCCGAAACAAACGAGTGTTTCGTAAAGGAACGATATGACACGCTGCTAAAACACCGCCGTCGTGGCGCGCATATATATATATGCATTTTACGGATAGCGGCGCGCACGGAGAATATGCCGAACGAGGCGGCACTTTACAGGCGCGGTTGCGTACTGCATGGTGAATAATCATTCTAGTCTCACGCATCTGGACTAACGGCTACAAATTTTGCAGCATGCGGGTCGGCAAATGGAAGGAGGAGGAAGGAAGCAAACAGAAAGGGAGAAGGCAGGGAGGTTAACTAGAAAGACTTCCAGTTGGCTACCCTACACCCGGGGGATTAGGGAAGGGGAATAGAAGGGTCGGGAAATAACGCTCAAACAGGCTACGAAGCCGACACAAGAGGAGCGAGTATTATATACGCCACACGTTTGTTCGGTTCGCGTTGCTAGAAAAGAAATAAAGAAATGTGTAATGAATGAATGAATGAATGAATGAATGAATGAATGAATGAATGAATGAATGAATGAATGAATGAATGAATGAATGAGCTAGCCCATTGACCAAGTGAGCGGTCAACTGTTTACCATTCTTTAATGTTTATGCTTTACAATTTAATGTAGTCAATTTTTTTACCATTCTCAAAGTGTCACATGTCACATGAATCAGTCATTATTGTGTGACTCGCCAGCAGCTAACGAACTAAAAAAAGGGAAATAGATTGAGCTGTCCGTTTTCGTTGGACACAACAGCGTGAAGCCAGCAAATAATGAAGCCAAGTAAAGCATACGGGTCGTTATTCGTATTTTATACTTGAGATGTAGTAATTATGGGATATGGGAGAGATGGAAAGGAAAATGATAGGGTTGTTGCGAAATTGGAGTCACGACTCCCAGCGCTGCGAACCGCCGGTGTGACTCGGGTAGCGTAGCCGGTGGGACCTCGAGTGGGTGACGTGCCCGGAGCATTCATCACGACGAGTTGAAGAGAGAAAATACTTTATGTACAATATTTACATGGTGCGATCGAAATGACCAGACATGAACAGCTCCGGCGCTCTTCGGTGCGCCGGATTAAATTGGAAGGTTGAGGTCCACCCCCACATTCTCCTCTCCACGCGGTGGCCAGGAGTGCACCAATCCTGCAGGACTGGAAGAAGCATAATGATGACCACGCCTGTGCCTCCAAAGGTCAATTGACCAGTTAACGTCGGATGGTTGAAGATGCATTTGGGGAAATCGGGATCTCGTCGACGACGCACGTAGACAGGAGAGGCCAGACATCTGACACCTGGACGGTGTCAGCGAGTAGACACCTGGATGACCACTTTTGGGGGGAATGGCAGCTCGTTGGAGACGTCCCTGTACAGGAGAGGCCATACAACTGACATCTGCACGGTGTCAGCGAGACGAGACCACCGGTGCGCGGAGCGCTATTGTTTGTCCCTAGCATCCTGTTCCGGAATGTTGCTCTCGGCTGCTGAGAGGGCGGGCGAACGACCCTAGGGGGTGATTCCACGAGAGATCGACACGGGTCAAAAAATTGATATTTTAGATTTGATTGATTATTTAATATGTTACGCACCTCTCACCAAGTAGCCCGAAAGTCAACTTCATTTTTTTATTAACGGCATAATTTACGAGAAAAAAAATATCGAACTTATCCAATACGGGGGGGACCATTTTGGTCACCCGTCATTTTCGAAAGTTTGAGAGGCTATAAAAACACAAAGGTTAGCATTACAAAGGAAATATTTTTTTTTCGTGAAATCTATGCGTAATGAAGAATAAATTAACACTCTTTGAAACTTGTAGAGCGAAGGAAAATATTTTTTTTAAATTCTCTAGATATGTGACATTTTATAAAAGTTTATGTATTCCCCATTTTTTTTCTCCTAAGGCAATGCAAGCAGCGTTTCGAAACTTGACGAGCTGTGAGAATATGATGTGTTAAATAAGTGCCTAAGATATTGTTGCGGCAGGGCAAACAAATATTTTTATATATTGCCACAAACTTCCCATATCGGCAAAAGTGACCCTTACTGAAAGGTGAATATTAAAAAAAACCCCATCTTTGATTTTTCTTAAAATCCCTTAGATAGACAACCGAAGAGCATTGAAAGGGAATATATAAAAACATGTTGCATTATTTTGTTTGTAGCGACAATATTCGGGGTACAAGTCAGAGCTTTTCCAGAAAACGCTGAGGCGCCGAGAAATTGAGAAATTGGAATAGAAAAGCGGCATTCAGCTTCCGACGAGAGTACACGAGAGCACATTTGGAAAAGAGAGGCAGTTTTACCACTGTGACGAATACTTATCTATGTATGCGCATTTATACAGCGGATATCTAAGATATCTAATGCACAGTGACACAGTTGGGGACCATCATTGTGTATTTGCAGATAAATGTATGCATGAAAATGTTCCAAAGCAAGTGTTGGGTCTTCCAAGATAGAACATAGGTGCTCGAAGTTGCCAGACTCTGCTCTTGAGGTGATGAATGTGTCAAGAAAAAAGAGAGCTGCGCTCAAAAAGGCTGCATCTTTTGCAGATCACCTTTAGCAGTACGTGATACTAACAAAACACGACCATGATCAGTGCTGTCAGTTGTGCTTAGCCGTGGCTTAGCCAAACATGCCAAGAACGTATGCCTGGTACCCGTGGCAACAACTTCCACTGGTTCTTCTTCAACTGACGGAAGGTTTCTAGCTCGTCTGCCTTTGCACACAGCAGCTTGACATTTTTTAGCTTCGCGGTCATCTGCGCCACCATTTCGGATGCCGACTTAATCACAGCAGAGCTTGCCGCTCTCAGGTTGTATAGAGTGGCCTGATGCTTTACTAGGCCACCAACACCGTCACAAGAGTTCTTGCCGTGCCCTGTGGCCGAAAAAATCCACTTCGTTGATATGTTTTCTTTCTGACACAACTCGTACAACTGGTATTTGTTCTTGAAGTGACTGCTGGCGCCATCAGAAACATAGGTAACATGAGTGTCAGGCTGAAGTTGTTCCTTCATGCAGTCGCGGATTATTTTTAGTGCAAAACAGGCATGTGCGGCATCATGGCATGTGTCATCACTGATGACGGCAAAACTCTGGGTTGAATGCTTACGTGTGACGACACACGTAAATATGGACACCTGTTTTTTGTGCCAATGATACGACTGTACCTCGTTTGGTAAAATAGCTGTCCAATTTTCGGCGAAATCAAAGTGAAAGACGCAAGATTCCTGTTGTTGGTTCTCTTTGGCCTCGCGTATTGCTGACGCTTGAATGTGCCTTACATAATCATGGGTAATCCACCTGACAAACCATGCACCAAGCTCCCGCAGAAAAGCACTTGCCTGTGCTGTTTTTTTGACCAAATCTCCATTTTCCCATACTGCATAGGCTACCTCCAGTTCTTCAGGGATTCCCAAACTTGTAGCTCTCAGAGCGTCTTCCTTAGCACAATAGTCACAAACGCCTAAAAAACAATCAGTTGTAGGGGAGCTGCAAAGACACAGTTCCTTCAAGAAGTCGGCTGTGTAGGCACCATCCGTGACATCTTGTAGCGCAGAAACACACTCTGTGGCATTAGCGCAGTATATACAAAGACACACTTCTTGCTGTGGTGCAAGAAAAACCCACTTCGGCCGCAGAGAATAAAACTTTGAGAG
This sequence comes from Rhipicephalus appendiculatus, assembly GCA_030522465.1. Taxonomy (NCBI): domain Eukaryota; kingdom Metazoa; phylum Arthropoda; class Arachnida; order Ixodida; family Ixodidae; genus Rhipicephalus; species Rhipicephalus appendiculatus. Next base: position 209,571 of record JALIZH010025456.1, read on the forward strand.
CCCAATTGCAGTGTTCGGATTAGCTTCTTTAAAGAGACGGTAAGCCTCTCGCACCGAACGGGTCATAAACCTTTTGCAAACATACTCCTTTTTTCCGTCAATCAAAACAGAGACTACATCTTCTTTGTTGGGACTCTGTCGCGAGCAGCCATACTCATCTTTGGAATAGTACACCATAGCTGCCCTGGACGTCCGTTGGGTTCAGCCGTGTCCTTTTGAGCGCATTTGGTGCTGACCATATCCCGTGTTTTTCGCGCCAGCGTCGGGATCTGTATATCATGTAAGCTGACAAGCTTGGTATGAGGGCTTGCAGTTTTCGGCGCTCCATTTCGCTCGGCAAGAGAGTCAACAAGCGCATTCGCTCTTGGTATGACGAGCACGCTCCATAGGCTTGCTTGAAGTTGTTCAACCACTGGGCACACACACTGCATTTGAAATCTGATGGTTCCAAATGGCGGTTACACACATTACCGTGGCGTTTCACGGTCACCGTGGAACTGTTGTTAGTTTGGCTTTGCTCTGTACGAACGTTGCTGTTTTGCGCATGAAGCTTCTCCAGTCGCATATGTGACAATGCATCAGGCGTGTTTACGTATCGCTCTTGGCTTCTGACTTCTTCTTCTTCTTCCGGCACAAACTCATCAGCTGTTTCAGCCATAGAGTTTCCTAAAATTAACTAGAGAGGGGCCTCTGGCGCTGCGATCGTTCAGCCACCATGGGAATGATGGGTAGTACACGGATTTGCCTAGTCTTCGTGCTTGCGGGCTTCAAACGCACTTGTGGCTTTGTTTATTGTTGCGCTTTCGTTCTTTTTCGGAAAAAGAAGAATGGACCGTTGGGAACTTCGTGAGCGTGTTTGGATTCGCGAGCCAAAAAAGGTAACGGTGGTGAAGCGTAACTGCTAAACCTTTGCTGAAATTTGTATTGCGGCAAAGCGAATTCAGGCCACACGCAGCCAAAAGAACGAAGACTAGGCAAGACTAGGCAAATTTGTGTACTACCCATGATTCCCATGCTGGCTGAAGCGCCCTGTGTTGCAGCCCCCGCGACACTAGCGCCAGAGTTCCCTCTAGTGTATTTATAGGAAACTCTATGGTTTCAGCTGGGGAGCCGTCAGAGGAAGACAGCATATCTCTGAGGCGTCTGAAGCAGTTCTGGCAGACGTGGTCGTTGTCATGTGCACGGCGGGCAGCTTTCGGCAAGAGCTTCTGGAGGGAAAAGAGGCCGATGTCTTCAACCTTGCGGAAATTTCTTTGATAAGGTATTTTCTTTTTGTGCACCATCAGGTAATCTGCACAAAAATACTCTATCACGGCTGAAGCGGTCAGCCATCGCCACGCTCCTTACGGCTCAAATCGCTTGCATTGCTGCTAGCATTTCCCTACGAAGAACGATGCGTGAAATGAGCAGCACGAAAATGATCTATCTGTCGTCTGTTTCTAGGTCTCTCACCTTTAAGACGAGCAGACGTAAAACAGAGTGCGTAAGTATCCGCAGTGTGAACACAAAATATGTGCAAACGAATTTCACAGACTGATAAAGTATTTTTCGATAAAATTACAGATGACGTTATCCTTGTCCAGACTTTAACCAATATGATCTAAAGCATTGCCTCCGAGATGGGGTGCGCAGTAATTATTCTGTTGAGCAGACGACGGACGACAGCTAGCCCTAAAGCGTGTTCTTTAGTCTGAAGCGGCCGTCGCAGCGCCCCAAATGATCAAAATTCGCTTTGCTTCGTAAGCGAACTGATTCCAGATATAGTTCACTAAACCAAAACGTTGAAAACACATGGCCGTCAGAGCAGTCACATCCGAGTGTAAGTAATTGAGAGACGCCAATAAATTAGAAGTGTCCAGTGCTCGATATAAAAGCGCATATTCAGGTATTGTAGAATATCGTGCTTAAAATAGTTACTCTGATTTACTAAAACTGCCTCTCTTTTCCAAATGTGGCTCTCGTGTACTCTCGTCGGAAGCTGAATGCCGCTTTTCTATTCCAATTTCTCAATTTCTCGGCGCCTCAGCGTTTTCTGGAAAAGCTCTGACTTGTACCCCGAATATTGTCGCTACAAACAAAATAATGCAACATGTTTTTATATATTCCCTTTTCAATGGCTCTTCGGTTGTCTATCTAAGGGATTTTAAGAAAAATCAAAGATGGGGTTTTTTTTAATATTCACCTTTCAGTAAGGGTCACTTTTGCCGATATGGGAAGTTTGTGGCAATATATAAAAATATTTGTTTGCCCTGCCGCAACAATATCTTAGGCACTTATTTAACACATCATATTCTCACAGCTCGTCAAGTTTCGAAACGCTGCTTGCATTGCCTTAGGAGAAAAAAAAATGGGGAATACATAAACTTTTATAAAATGTCACATATCTAGAGAATTTAAAAAAAATATTTTCCTTCGCTCTACAAGTTTCAAAGAGTGTTAATTTATTCTTCATTACGCATAGATTTCACGAAAAAAAATATTTCCTTTGTAATGCTAACCTTTTTTGTGTTTTTATAGCCTCTCAAACTTTCGAAAATGACGGGTGACCAAAATGGTCCCCCCGTATTGGATAAGTTCGATATTTTTTTTCTCGTAAATTTATGCCGTTAATAAAAAAATGAAGTTGACTTTCGGGCTACTTGGTGAGAGGTGCCTAACATATTAAATAATCAATCAAATCTAAAATATCCAATTTTTTTGACCCGTGTCGATCTCTCGTGGAATCACCCCAGGGCGAAGGTATTTGCGCGAGGCTTAAGAGACAGGAAGAGAGCAGACTGGGTCAGGGAGAAAACGGGGGTTAAGGATATCATATAGTTGACATCAAGAAGAAGAAATGGACATGGGCCGGGCACGTATAGCACGTAGGCAGGATAACCGCTGGTCATTAAGGGTAATTGACTGGATTTATAGCGGTTAGGGTGCTCGGCTGCTGACCCGAAGGTCGCGGGTTCGATCCCGGCCGCGGCGGTCGCATTTCGATGGAGGCGAAATGGCAGAGGCCCGTGTACTGTGCGATGTCAGTGCACGTTAAAGAACACCAGATGGTCGAAATTTCCGGAGCCCTCCACTACGGCGTCTCTCATAATCATATGGTGGTTTTGGGACGTTAAACCCCAGATATTATTATTATTATTAATTGACTGGATTCCAAGAGAAGGCAAACGCGTGAGGGGGGAGACAGAAAATTAGGTGGGTAGATGAGATTAAGAAGTTGGCAGGTGTAACGTGGCAGCAGAAAGCACATGACCGGGTTGATTGGCGGAACATGGGAGCGGCCTTTGCCCTGCAGTGGGCGTAGTCGGGCTGATGATGATGATGATGAATTAGGGGATAAAGAGATGTGAACGTGTACGAAAAAAAAAATTAGAGGACCCTTAAGTTTCACCTTTAAGAGTTGAACGCGATAGCGATATCCCGTCCCTAGTGCGTACTTCAATCACTTATTGTGCATACTGTGTTAATGGGCAGCATGCTTTAAAGCAAGAGAAATTATGCGCTGGAAATGTTTTCGAACTTGCTATGCACCCTCAACGTGGTCTTGAGGGAGTACGCGCAGTAACGTGTGCGCCTTTTGTAGTGGGTGAAGGCCTTTCAACCACGATGTCGTTATGATATTCACATGTTCTGACGCCCGATGGCAATGTACGTTTGTACCACGCAGTAATACTTCGATATTACATGTTGTATTGCGACGCCTGTATACAGGACGCGTGTGTTTGTAAAGCACGAGTTATTTTCACTGCATTTCCAAGCAGAGGAAGTTATTTTTACCGCATTCCCAAGCAGCGGCGTGGCTGTGTGGTAGAACACCTGCTTGCCACGCAGACGGCCCGGGTTCGATCCTCACTCGGGCCCGGAAATTTTTATTATTTATTTTATTTGCATATTTGTCGATTTTTCGGTCACGGACAAGATGATGATTTTTCGCTCACAACCAACGACGCCGCCGCCGACACCGACGCCGACGCCGGAATTTCTGCGAAACGAGCTCTTTAACGCTATCGCGTTAAAAAAAGAGCTGACCCGCCGGCGCGATACGAGCCGACAACCTCCGCGGATACCTAGAGGTCAGTTACATAGCGGCCGCAGGGAAGTTCCACGTCTTTCTATTTTGTTTCTGCGAGACACTTGTTTGATGGACATTTCGAGACACACCGTAGTGATATTCTGAGAGAGGCTGAGGCGGAGCAATTGCAGGTTTCTATCGCCATTCACGCTAAATCTCCCTATTGATATGCAACAAATCAGTAGTACATATACCACCTTAATAAAATATCACGTGGTTATCAACGGATTCTTCACAATACTTTTATGTGTAGGCCGCCTTCATATAGATAATGAACCACTCTTATGAACCGCCAGTTACGGCAGGCTGATCTCATTGAGGGCGGTGAGTCGCTCTGACCACAGAGACGTACGAAAAGCGTGAGAATGAGTAGCGTATACGTCAGAAACGGTATCGCGACATAATATCCACAAAGATTTAATGCTTAACATTTTTGGTATCGCTTATGAACGAAGTAATACATAAACACTACTTGGCATTTTACATTGCATGTAAACAATTACGTCGGCTACTACACGCGATGTATGACAACATTCAAGGCCGTCTTTCTTTCTTTTTTTAGGCAATGCAGATATTTATAAAAACCCTGTCAAACTAAGGCTCCTGTCGTTTTCACACTCGAACTCTACGTCCAGGCGGAAATAGTTTACCGCAGATCGAATGACCGAATGACGCTGTCCCCACTAATTACAAAATTTCATTAATTAACTTTTTAATTATTTATTTCAGGGCAGTTGTTGATATCAGAAAGTTGTAGTGTATATGACAATTTGGGGCATACCCATTTTTTTTCGAAATCACGAAAAGTTGCACGTAATTCGAGATATTCATTATCAAATTTTCAGGGCGATATCGAAACTGATCGCACCCTGCTCTGTTACGTGAGACCGAAACTGCATGTGACAAGGGAGTGACGAAATTTGAATGAAGGCACGCCGTGGCCATATCTTTTCGTGAAAAGCGGCAAGTAATTTCACTTGCGCCAGCAGATCGCCTTACATTTGCGTGTGGTGTTTGGTGCCTATCTTCTTCTTTAGTGCTGTGCGCAAGAACACTGTGCGCAGAACACGGTGCATCATAAAACTCGGGGTCTGCCACTGCGGCGCTTCTTCTCGCGGACTATCGAAATAGCTTTTCGTGCCTGTTTATAGTTTAAGAAAGAAAAAGAAACTGATAAGCATCACACATCACACCCGAACAATAAGGTTTTTATTTGAGTATTTCGGAATGTTGCCGATTTTCCTGACCATATTGTACTTTGGCGCGCCTTGATTCAAACTGCGCCACTTCCTTGTCACGTGTAGTTCCGGTCTTAGGTAACCGAGAGGCTGCATTTCCTGCGCGCCGGGCGCCGTCAGTTTCAATATCGCCCGTAAAATTCTATCATCAATATCTCCCATTGAGTGCAGCTTCCTGACTGTTATAGAAATTTTATGAAAAATCTGTATTGCCTAAAAATACATGTACAACACACTGCGAATTCTGCAACGACAAATACCTTCTCCCGCATGGTCTCAAAATGCAACAAGAGCCCACAAATAGGTTGAAATAACTTCCATCAAATCACCGCACATGTCCGTCGGGTGGACCAGGTATACCGCAGGTAAATAAGGATATGGCATCAGCGCAAGTCCAGGGCCACCTGAAATAACGTGACTGTCCACCTGCAGGAGTCGACAGCTTTAACTGTCACTTAAAAAAGTTCGTTCGCGCACTCCCTCATCTGTATCACAACTAGCTGTAAGATATTTAAGAAAGCTTGACTCATTCGCGCTGCATAGACTTTGACGTCTGCGCTAAATTTACCGTACTTCTCTTTTCTTCTTTTTCCTCCTTTTTTTTTTTCCATTTCAGCACGTGGTGGAGCATTTGCACGAGCAGCGTGCAGTCAGTAACGGATGTGGTGCAATACATTCCTTCACCTCAACGACCATATATAGGCGTGCGCACGGGCGGGGGGCAGCCCCCCCCCCCCTCCTAGTCATCTAATAGGGGGGGGGGGGGGGGGGCAAAAGGCTGCCCCATACATAGACTTAATTAACAGGGAGGGGCGCTGCGATGAACCTCCCCTTCCCCTTGAAGGGGAACCTTGCACACGCCTATGTCGACGACGCATAAGCGACGCTGAGTCAAGGCGGAGCCTGCCGACTGCTCAAAAAATTTACGGTGGCCATAGTTGAGTGATTCAATTGGACACCCTAATAGCCACATATGGTTGACCATTCTATCCGAGTCGCCACATGATTTCTCCCTAATATTCGTTACGTTGCCGTCTTTTTCTCCGTGAAGTAACTCGGATGGCCACTCGGCAGCGTATACGATTGTTCGTGAAACACCACTTCGCGCACTGCCTCCAAATGCCGAAAAAGGCATCGCGCGACGAAATCAAGCACCATCATCGTGATAACGCTTCGCGAGCAAGCGCCGTAAACGACCACGTACGACAAGTTCTTGAAAGCGCAAGAAATGCAAGTTATCGCTTGCCCTAACCAGTTGATAACTATATAAGCGAGAGCTGGCTGATTATCTAGAAAGAAGCAAGAGGCCTCGCTCGCAAATCCCTCTGCGATCCTTCCACTAATCCGCAGCAGTGCACAGGAGCATTCGAGGGCAGCAGACAAGCTGATTCGGTTCTCGCTCCTGACAGCTTCCTTGCCGATCCAGGTTATCCGGATGTCATGCAGGCGGCAATGACGCAGCGAGCATTGCTCTTCAGGCAACGCCTCTAGCCCACGTAAAAGCCCGGAGATCACACAACATGCAAATGTGTACATACACATACCTACGCGGAACCCTGTGGGGATGAATACATAGATACCCCCCCCCCCCCCCCCCCCAACTCCCAGGGCTTAAGGGGCCCGCACCCCTCAATACTTTAAGGAGGGGCACCCTCTCGGCAGGTCAACTGTAGCACTGCGATACCCATTAGACAAGGGGGGGGGGGGGGGCACTTGTTGAAGGCTTGGGGAAAACGCCTATTAGGGGCGAAGCTCCGTCTAACCTTGTCCTGCGTCCTGCGTAACCGGCAGTATCTCGTGATAATGATGACGATGACGATGATGACCATGAAGAATAAGCGCGTTCCAGACCACCTCTAGGGCATTAAAGATGTGGGAAAGAGAGGAGAAGAAGAGAGAAAGAGTAGAGAAAGAAAAGAGAAAAAGAGAGAAATGGCGTCCATGACCGAGGACGCGGCCGGCGGCTATTATAGCCGGTTGTCCAGTCCAGTGTCCTCAAGGAAGCGAAGAACCGCCTTGAAGACCTGGGTGTGGTGCCGTGCAAGGAAGAGGAGGTCCCTCTGTGTAGCCGCGGGTAGACCCTGGCGACGGAGTGTGGCGAGCAAGGTGGCTCGTTGTGGTTGAAGCGCGGGGCATACACACAACAGGTGCTCAATGGCTTCGTCCGCCCCGCACGCAGGGGACGAGACTCTGCCAAGCCGATGACTCCGGGCCGCAGGCCAGGGAGCAGCCGATGCGTAGACGCAGTAGCAGGGACTTCTCCCTCCTAGTGAGACCCCGGTCAGGCAGCCGGGTCGGTAGTCCCATCCTGGCCACACGGTCGTCGGGGTGGCAGCGTAGTAGTAGCCGTCTCAATGTGAGCCTCGAAAAGTCGGAAGCGACCACGGCACGGCACACAGAGACGGTGGAGTGATGCGCTTCTTTCGCCAGTGCGTCTGCCTGCTCATTGCCCTGAATTGCCACATGAGATGGGACCCAGTGCAGAGAAACATCGACGCCACTGGCAAGGAGGGCATGCAGCTTGGTGACGAGCAGTTGCGTCCCGAAGCCTGCCCGTTCTGGTTTCGCCATGGCCAGCAACGCGGCTCTTGAGTCGCACACGAGAGCCACGGGGCACATTGGGGGGTCTGCCGCCAGGAGGTCAACTGCCAGGTGGAGACCGGCCGTCTCAGCGGCGGTAGAGCAGGCCGCAAAGGGGAGACGACAGGAGGCCATCCTACCAAGTGCTGGCATTACGCAGGAAGCTGTGGCTGAGCCTGTGTCTGGGAGCCCCTCTCCCTCCTCTCCAACGCTCACCCCCTTTCTCTCCTCTAGGAATCCTCTACTCTACTGAGCGGCGTCCGCGTTCCACATCCCCACATCGGATGTGCGTCCTCTCCTCCTCTCTCTCCTCTACGCTCACCCCTCTCTCCCCCTCTAGGAATCCTCTACGGAGCCATATAAGAACCCCTATCCCTCCACTTCACCGACCATAAAGCCGTTATAATGAAGGGGGGACCGGAAGCCACGTCTAGCTACCATTTACGAATAAATAAAATTTCTGGTATATATACACACAGTGTTTGTCACGTCTTTGATGATGTACCGGACGAAAATTCACGGAAGATTCATAGTTTACCGATGAACCTCCAGAGCTTCGCCCACGCATCATCATTCACTCCGTGGATATGCTGTGATTTTTTTTATTATTTATTTTCGGTAAAACACCCTCCTCCATAAAAATCACAGCATATCCACGGAGTGAATGATGATGAGTGGGCGAAGCACTGGAGGTTCATCGGTAAGCCGTGAATCTTCCGTGAAATTCGCTCAGTACATCATCAAAGACGTGACAAACAATGTGTGTATATATACAAGAAATTTATATTTTATTCGTGAGCCGTGATTTTCCGTTTTGTTTTCGTTTCTTCGTTGGTCGTGGTTACCGTTTACATAAGCCGTGGCTTCTGTTCCCCCTTCATTATAACGGCTTTATGGTCGGTGAAATGGAGTGAGAGCGGTTCCTGGATGGGTCGTGGTCGAAAGTTTGCAAAGACGAGATCGATGCAGGTTCCTCAGATGGTGGTTGGTTGCATGTGATCAAACGATATGTATGTGAGACCATATCGCGATGCCATGTGTTGTATGGCATCGCGATCGTCATCGCCATCAGCTTCATCGTTATGACGCATAGTGGGTACATGGAATGTACCCACATTCCATGTGCTGTGCCATGATGGCAGCGTCATCGTCATCGCACAGGGGTGGCTACGACGACGACGACGACAACGCAGGACTAGCCGACGCCCTAAGGAGCTTCGCCCCTAAAAATCACGCCATATCCACAAAGTGAATGATGATGAGTGGGCGAAGCTCGATCGTTTTCATCCATGGCAGAAAGAGAATGTGTGGTCTGGAACGCACTTATACTTCATGGTCATCAGCGTCATCGTCATCGTTATCACGTGTAGTAGGTACAATCCACTATACTGGAACACGCTTATACTTCATCGTTATCACGTGTAGTGGGTACATTTCACTATACTGCGTCATCGTCATCTTTATCACGTGTAGTGGGTACATTCCACTATACTGGAACGCGCTTATACTTCATCGTTATCACGTGTAGTGGGTACATTCCACTATACTGCGTCATCGTCATCGTTATCACGTGTAGTGGGTACATTCCACTATACTGCGTCATCGTCATCTTTATCACGTGGAGTGGATCATCATCATCAGCCTGTCTACGCCCACTGCAGGGCAAAGGCCTCTCCCATGTTTCGCCAATCAACCCTGTCCTGTATTTTCTGCTGCCACGTTATACCTGCAAACTTCTTAATCTCATCTAGCCACCTAATTTTCTGTCTCCCCCTCACGCGTTTGCCATATCTTGGAATCCAGTCAGTTACCCTTAATGACCAGCGGTTATCCTGCCGACGTGCTACGTGCCCGGCCCATATCCATAGCAGAAAGTGGGTACATTCCACTAAACGTGGCTACCTACCTACCTACCTACCTACCTACTACTACTAACCTACTACTACTACTACTACTACAACAACTACAGAGGAGGGACAGACCCACACCCTAAGGAGCTTCGCCCCTAAAAAAAAAATTGGGGGAAGGGGAGCGGGAGCGCATTCCGAGGGCACCCCTCCTGGCTACGGGCTTGGCTGGAGTTGATTTTTTTTTTTTTTTGGCAGTGGTGCTTTATGGAAAGAAATTATAGCTCTCCAATTTTTTGAATGATGATAATCGCAATTATTTGGCTAATGGGACATCACCAAAAAAGAAGTAAAGAAGCAGGTTTCATATCTTACCGCTGGATGCAATTACCCGAGACGCTGCACACCATGGGGCACCACCATGTTCGACTAAGCTATGGTGGCTATCTTGGTACAACACACTTTTTCATGCGGCACCTGTGCGTGAGGCTACCTGCTCGTGAATCAGGGAAGGTTTACCTTGGTGTCTTTAGGTTAACAGTCAATCCTCATTCGTTTAACTGTGCATTACGAGTCTGCTGCATTGCGAAAGACGCATGTCTTTTGCCTACGTTTTTAGGCAAGTACGCGTAAAAATAAAGTATAGCATTCAGGGCCGTAAATAGGGGGGGAGTTGAGGGGGTTCTGACACCCCCCCGAAATTTTTTCATGGTTTAAATTTTCAGGTGATACTAAAGTATTTACACGCCTTCACATCGACCACCAGTTGCCAAAGTTAGCCGTTTGAACACCCCCCGAAGAAAATTCCTGAGTACGGCCCTGACAACACAGTCGTGCCTAAGGTTCTCAGTGCAGTGAGCGAACTAATGTTCTGCGTTACAGCTAGACTTATGTGGTTTGAGTTCGCATATCTTTATCCTTTGACATCCCAAGTTATTTTTGAAAAATTATTTCCAAAATACACTCTTTATAGTGTTTGATTGGATCGGCCCATTGAGCAAGCACGCGAAATACATTATATGAATGGTATATTTCTTTGTGTAACACCCATAAGCATTCGTTTAATTTTAGAGACAGTTGGCTTCACTACACTGGGATCGTACCAAATACAGTAAAAGCTCGTTAATTCGAACTCGAAGGGGAGTATAAAATTGTTCGAATTAGCGGGCGGGCGCTAGAATGAACGTACATCGCGACACAGTGTGCGGACAGAACCCAAAGAAGATACCTCTTGATTAAAGTGGCGAGTTGGGCTTGTTGGTGCATATTTACGGAACACTACAGCGCAAAAAATACACGACGGACGAAAGGAACATAAACGACGACGACACGCGCTGAACTTTCAACAACCTTTATTGGAAAATGCACATGTATTTATACTGCCCGACGCACAGTTCACTTGCTGCACATGCGTAGAAAAGCCATCTCATCATCACTAAGTTGTATGGAAGCCACGCTAACACAACCCTCCCCCAGATCTGCAATGCGTTCTGCTTCGATAATTTCGCGGGTGATACGTGTATTGCTCTTCTTGATTATGGAAGTGTAGTTAAGGTCGGGTGAGCAATCCTGGCAGGTTGTACAATGACTAGCTAAGAGGCCCTCGAATTCCTTTCCGTTGCGCGCGTTTCTTATATTGTTTGCATGCTCCCTTAGCCTATCGTTGACGCATCTTCCCAGTTTGGCCAACGTACACTTTTCCACACTTTAAGGGAATTTCATAAACCACCCCTTCTGCGCAATCAACAAAGGGCCGCCTGTGATTTGTGCCACAGACCTGCAGCGTCTTTGCCTCCGGGTCAGTCATTCTGCAGAGCTTAGACAGCCTGTTTGGTGCTGAGAATTCGACTTTTACGTCGTACCAATGAGATGGCTTTTCTACGCATGTGCAGCAAGTGAACTGTGCGTCGGGCAGTATAAATACATGTGCATTTTCCAATAAAGGTTGTTGAAAGTTCAGCGCGTGTCGTCGTCGTTTGTGTTCCTTTCGTCCGTCGTGTATTTTTTGCGCTGTAGTGTTCCCTACCTCTAGTGGACATCATTATTACGAATTTGGCGATACCACACTTCTGTGGCAGGTGATTTCGTTAATTTAGTTCATGGAGCTCTGATGCGCTGACAGCGCATTGTGTTACGTTTATTTAGATGGAAGCGTTAACGCAATCAAAATTAAAAGTAATCAGCATGTCACATTTGCTTGCGCTTCTTCTGTCACCACTCCATCAGCATCGTTTGCTAATTGCAGCTTGTCCAAGAGCTCCACCGCAGCGTCCGAATTCTTATCTGCGGCGAAATGCTGCTGATTTGTTGTTTTGCATCTCTAGTAAATTTGGTTTGGCTTGGTTGTGCAACACATTGTCATCACTGGGTCGAATTGTGCGAGGAACGATGGAAGCCAGGAGGCTCCCAGTTCGAATTAACCGTGTTGAAATTAACGAGTTTGTGCTGCACAACTTAATACTTAATTCTGTGGCATGCGAGTTGTGACGAAACTGACTTTCACCCAGAAAACACTTCATAAACAAACAAACAAATAATATATATATATATACATACATATATATATATATATATATATATATATATATATATATATATATATATATATATATATATATATATATATATATATATATATATATATATATATATATATATATATATATAGGTCGCCGCCCTATGAGGCCCCCCCCCCATTCCTCCTCCACCACTTAATAAAGGCCGAATTCACAACGCTCGCTGTGACAAGAATTAGTTGATCCTTATTATTATCGATCGCAAGAATTGGTCAACCACTTGTCACAGCATTCGAAAATCCATGTGTGTTGACGCGAAAGGGAAGCTCCCAGTTTGAAAGAAAAAAAGAAAAAAGAAAGATAGAGAAGTACCAAAGTAACGTATTTTTCGAAATGGCAAGTGTGCTTTAGCGGGTGGGAACGATAGGTTACGTGTCGGCGTTTACCGGCGTGCAGCTTTATGGCCCTGTTCGGCACTTTACCACCATTCCTTAATATTGCACACTGGAAGAATGTATTCAAAAGTTAAAAAAAAAAATAAATAAATAAAACGCAAAAAAGAAAAAAAATTACGCCCGAACGGGGGGCTCGAACCCCGGACCGTTAGGTTAAAAGCCTAACGCTCTACCGACTGAGCTATCCGGGCGCTCGGCGAGGTGGCGCGAAAAGCCCTTCTTGAACCAGTTCTCTTCCACAAATGTGTCCGTCGGCACCCGTCGGTAAATTTTTCTGCTCTCCCGATGCGAAGCCTGTAGTACTAAATTATGATTGTATCTTTTTGTGGCTTTCAGTTTACACGCTAGGACTTGTTGCAAACGCCAGTCGGATAGCTTGTGTTATCGCCGCAGTTGCGAACATGCGATTTTGTGTCGCAACTTGCAGGTCAAACGTGGTCAAATGCACGCGATGATCCTGTCGATTTGCCACCGTATCGACTGTATCCTTTGGACTCGTACAAAGCCAATACCGCTAGCAAATATAGTTTTCTAAGTCTCGGAAGTAGGAGGAGTTAAACAAGCTGAACTCGCTTGGCAATGCAGATCTGACGGACACGAGCCTCGACAAAACGTTCATGCTACGAGGCAAGCAGGCAGGAGGTTCGTCAAACAGTGGGGACGCTAAACAAGTAACGGCGCTTCAAACGTGTATTTATACACGGAATACTTTCGGTCATTTGTAAGCGTTGTGTTTGACGCTCCTCATGGTGACAGTTTTCTTCTACTCGGATGTGCCGCATTTGTTTGAAGTCATGAACGGACTGCTAAATCATTCGTACATTGTTCTTTTGTTTCAGCAGCTCTTTATTTTCGTCATTTTCGTTCTGTACAATGTTTGTCGCCATTCCTTCGCCACACACACCACTGCCCATTCGCGGACTTTCGGTGTTTACGTATTAACCTCAAACTTATGAAAGGCTGGCATGAACGGAGTGTAATCATACGAAGTGTAGTAACTATAAATATAATTCATTATCATGACCGGCGAGTGCAGTCAAGACCGGCACAGTCATGACCGGCGTTGACATATTTAACACTTGTTAAATAAACATAGTTGTGCACAGACATGCACTGTATAAAAACGTGTTGAACATGTTTTCTTCGCGTACATGTTATTTGTTCCTTGAAGTGACAGTTGTCCCGCCATAGCTCACCCCCCCCCCCCCCCCCCCCAATTGCACACAGCATGATCGAAATGTGTTCGAAAGGACGAAGAAGGACCATATATACTAGCGACAGTTAAGAGCATCGATATGTGCATATTGAGTCCTTGTTGAGTCAAGGAGACGAACATTCATCTGGTTGAAAGCTAAGAATGCCGCAACAGACAAGTAATAAGCAAGCCATAGTAGAATGGCTTTGAGATTATGGCTGGAGAAATAATGGACGTGAAAAGATTCCACTATTAGCTGCATGTCTGCAGCATCAGGGCTGCTGAGGGACTGATCCTCCACGTACAGCACATTGTAATATGCACTATGGGCACTGTCTTGTGTTGGCATCTGCATGCCCTGGGGTGTAGCTGCATAAGCAGAGTTTAGTTATACTGGCCTAAATGGCACTGGTGCTAGTAGTATGGGCTGTGCATTAACTAACGTAATGGGCTGCGTAACGGGCTGCACACAGTAGTGGTGAAAACATTAGACATGAGTAGCTAAGAAGGCCTCTTTGGATGATGTACAATGGTGGCATCGGTATGAAGATGCAAAAGCCAATGTTAGATTCACGAGAGCTCATTCACCAGAGCTCAAGAGGGGTGTTTCTTGGGATTGTGGTAATTGTACTTTACTAATATGCGAAAAATCTTTTTGCTCCTTAGTGTCCCTTTAAACTGCAGAAGTGTGGTGCAGGGACCAATGTACCTAGTGTTGAGGCGTTTGGTGGCATTACCCACAATGTGCGAGTGCAGCTGGCTGTCGCATTGCAGTAAGTACACTATGAGCTGCAGTGAAACTGGGCCAGTTCAAAGTGGTGGCTGCCTGTGAGGTACATCTCAGTAGGAAGGCATGAGAAGCATGGAAGCAAGCATTGCAGGGTTAAGGCGACAACAGTGCAGCTTCCAAGTCTGGTAAAACAGACGGCAGTGAGTAGAATAGTGATGTCGTGCTGGTGGATGTTCATATAACAGTCACAGGTAACAAGGCATGGCACTACCTAATGTAGGGAATTCAGGACCTTGTGATCCATCTCTGGAAGCAAACAGTGCCGTTCTCCTCAGTGGGCCGGCATAGCAGTGTGCAGATCGTTGGCTGGCAGACTGCACTATAGAAACGTAGCCCAGTTCGTCTGGGAGGGTGTCAAGCTGTTACGTCTGTAAGGCCGCTTGTGGCTGCCGACGATTTATTTAACTTAAGAAAACATCAACAAGTCAGCAGGCGTAGCTCAGGCGTTGGAGTTACGACTAGTGAGCATTCCACGCAAGACTCGCGCTCGTGCCACAGCGCCAGTGCATTCGCGCGTGCACTTCGTTGTTGTCTTCTAAGGCGACATGTCAATTCTTCCTCCCTTAGACGAAGTCTCCATAGTGGTCTGGAGGTCGCCTAACCTATGGCGGTCGCAGTTGCCGGGTGGACACTGCCAGTGACGTCGAGGTCGACGGTTGCGAGGGAGTGTTCTCCTGCATATCGAGTGAGTCAGGTCGTTGAGCAGCATAACTTGACAGCGTCTCTTCTGGCGTTGTGCCCAAGAGATCGTCTGCTGCGCTCCAGTCTGTTCGCGATTGGGTTGTTTGTCCGGTCTGGCTCGTTTTCCTCTTGTGGTTTAGGTGACGCCGAACCTTTCCATGGTCGCTTTTTACAAGCGAGGATCGTGGTCCGATGCGGCGCAGTATTTGGCCTTCAGTCCAATCTGGCTTTTTCAAAAACTGCCGCATAAGCACCCTCTCCCCTACTGCGAAGCGATGTGATTTCGTCAATGTCTCCTGGCTCTCAGGAATTTATATGTCTGTCTCCCGCTTGAGAAGATCGAGAGGGCAGTGCAGTTCTCGTCCAAACATCGCTCTCGCAGGTGTCATTCCTGTAGCAGTGCGTATCGTCGTGTGTTGCCGATACAGAAATCTTGCAAGTCGGCACTGTATGGACTTATCTGCATCCCTCAGCAGTGCTCTTTTCAGCTCTGCCTCATAGCGTTCTGCCTGGCCGTTTGTTGCAGGGTGGTACGCTGGTGAGGTTGCAGTCTGTATGCCGTTTGACGCATAAAACTGCTTTATCTCGCTGGAGATAAAGGCTTTTCCGTCGTTGTCGGAGACGACCTTTCGGGGAATGCCAAACGTCACAAAGAGGTTTCGGAGCACATCGATGACCGCCGCGGATGTTGCTTGCGTCACGTGCCAGACTTCTACCCACTTTGTGTGTGCTTCCACGACAACCAAGTTGGTGCGCCCCAGTAGTGGCCCCGCGAAGTCAACGTGCACCGTGTGCCATGGTGTCTGGGGACGGTCCCAGGTAGGAATAGGAGCCTTAGGTGGGCTCTTCTGCGTTGAATGGCATTCACGGCCCTTGATCTGTATGCCCAGGTGAGGAAACCAGTTTCGTCCAAGGAGGTTACAACCTGCTCCCTTGATGACAACAAGCGGTAATGTCAAGGTCTTGTTCCTGTGCATCACATTCACCGTTGCACATCCGCGAACTCGAAGAGACTGTCCTGACCATGTGCGTAGGAGAATGTTATCAGTCTGCAGCCGTGGTGGGTCATCAGTCCACGTGGCTTTCAACGTGACCTTATGACCTCACTGATGAGTGTGCAGGCTGCACCCGAGTCGGCTTCGAACTCCAAGGACTTGCCATGTACGCGTAGCTGAGTCATGAGCTTCTGCGTGCTGGACGCGTCGATTAAGGTGTTGAGATCATAAAGTGCCACGTCTGGTGAGTCCTTCTGAGTCGTCACTGGTGCTGAGGCTGCTGTCATAGTTCCTTGTCGGGGATATTCGATGTTATTGTTGTTGTTGGTTTTTGCCTCTTTCCACTTTTTCAGGCAGGCCTTTTCATTGTGTCCGCGTTTCTTGCAGTAGTTGCAGGAGACCGTCTGAAACTTGCAAGTGTCCGGACTATGTTGCGTGTCACAACGCCAACAACGTTGTTTCTTCTTTTGGGCAGAGGCAATCCAGTGACCTTGGTTGTCTGTCTTACAGATACTTGTGCAGGATTCGTGAATCTCTTTAAATTCAGTTCTCACGTTCTTCTGGTCTTCGACCGCGTTTTCAGCTCGCAGCGCAAGGTCAAAGGCTTTCTTGAACGTCAAGTCCTTTTCTGCGAACAGCCGTTGCTGTACCTGCTCGTTCCGAAGACCACAAACGAAACAATCCCGCAGCATTACGTTAAGAGGCAGCATTGTCGGATTCGCCGCAGGGTCTGCGCTTGTTCCGAAGTTGCAATCTGCCGCTAGCTTCTTGAGCGCTGTGACGTAATCACTGACTGTTTCGTCGTGCCGTTGGTCACGTCGTTAGAAATGTGCCCTGCAGAAGACCTCAGACGGTTGTGGATCGAAGTGAGCCTTGAGCATCTCGGCAATGTCCTCGTAGCTCACTTGGTTGGGCTGCTTGGGTTGAACGAGGGCGCAGACGATGTCGTAAGTCTGTTCCCCGCACAGCGTTAGCAGATGAGCATGTTTCTTCGAAGCGTCCGTGATGTCGTTAGCCTCGAAGAAGAACTGTAGCCTCCTATACCAGGATCTCCTGGAGCCGAAGCTGCCGCTGAATTCGGGTAGCCGACCAAAGTCAGGCGTCGCCAAGTCGTTTCTTGACGTCGGTGGAGTGCCGATGAGTCCAGACTTCCTCGTCGCCAACTGTTACGTCTGTACAGCTGCTTGTGGCTGCCGACGATTTATTTAACTTAAGAAAACATCAACAAGTCAGCAGGCGTAGCTCAGGCGTTAGAGTTACGAGTAGTCAGAGTTCCACGCAAGGCTCGCGCGCGTGCCACTGCGCCAGTGCATTCGCGCGCACACTTCGTTGTTGTTGTCTTCTAAGGCGACATGTCACAAGCAGAATGGCGTGCTTCAATTCTCAGGCCGTGATGCTGCCCTGACCTGCTGCTCAGCGCTGGAGAAGGAAAAGGGGTGAAAAAAAAGAGGAAGAGAGAAGGTGCTGATTATGAGGATGAAGGTGCCGATAAAACAAAAGCTTGAATGTCCATCGGCTCTTTACAGTCTCTTGTTCAGTTCGATCTCGTACAAAAACTTGTTAAGGGCTTTGAGGATATTGTGCTGGTGACAAGGATCAAGCGCAGACACCGACAGAACTTTCCACAATAATTGCTGATGATTTGTAAATTTCAGCAAGACGGCTGTCAATGATTGCCTTTACGTAGCATAACACAGGAAGACGCACTAGAGGTGTTCAGTGGTCTCAGGAAAAGCACATTCCTCACATTTATGACTGTCTGCTTGGCCGAAAAGGTGTAGATAACAACGAGTGAACGTCACACCGAGTCGCATTATGGGCAGTAAGCTTGTGCTGCACCTTTTCATGGTTAGTGGAATTCTTACGTGCTTGTCTTGGTTGAGTTCATGAAGACGGTGGTGAAGATGACTTTGTGAAGACCAATATGCTGCAACGTTTTTGTGCCTCCAGTTGTAAAAATGGGATGGACACTGATGTAACTTTAATGTGTGCCATATTTGGCTCCACGTAGCTGTGCTTATTTTCATGTTAGCAGTAGTGCCCAGAATCTCACTGAAACCTCATGCAAAAGCACTTTTGAGGGCAATGCTGTGTGATTGGGGCACATCTTGAGCAAGGACATAATAACGCCTTCGTTTAAGTGCAGTATCCATTACTTAACTCTCTGGTTTAGAATCGCAGAATATAGTCCAGTTGTGAACTCAAGATACACGCAAACCATCTGGAAGAAGCATGATGTAGTAGGTTCACAGGAACCCCAATCATACTTTATCTGCATCAAACCGACTCAGTGTCATCACAGGATATGCATCTGCAATTTTATGCTTAAGCATACCTTATGTGCTTCCATTTATATATAGTTATATATTTATCATCCGTATTCTGATTGTTCGTGGCCTACTTTGCGGTCTTGCGCTCTTAAGGGGCCACGACACCCAATTTTCGATCATAATCTGCGTTATGTGGGTTGTTCCTTAAGCGTTCACAAATAAGCTGGCGAAATTTTAGCGCATTCGGTCGAGCACTTCATTTATTATTGAATATTTTTACAAACACGTGAGTGGCCTGAGAGTTGGGCAACACAGGCACACTCGTGCCATGGCTGTGCGAGCGTCTGCATTCTGATGAGCGTTATTGTTCCGTCTTCAGCTGCACGTGAAATCTGGATATTTGAACTTTCTTCTGCTTGGCACCGAAATTGAACGATTTGCAGCAGCTGAAACTGTGGTAGAAGATGACGGCACTGCTCCTTGTTGCACATGACTTCGCAGGTGCCACGGCAAAATGGCGGTCTCTGGCGGTGGGCGGGATTTACAACCGGCGACTTCTAGGACCTGTTTTGCACTGAAATATTCTTTTACGGCCCACCTTTCATATCTGTATAGGCATAATAGACCCTCTACTTCTAGTTTTCGCTGAAAACCACAAATTGTTGGGTGAGGTGTCATGGCCTCTTTAAGGAGGTTGAGTGTTTTTCAAGTCGTCTTTCAAAAGGTGATGCGAATGCTTTCAAGTAGCTTTTACCTCACCTTCTTCTATACTATGAATAGAAAACAAAACAAAAACAAAAAAGATTTGCTAAGTGCCAAAACAGCATCCTAATTAATGAATTTGCTTCTGTTTATTTTTTTTTTATTTAGTACATACTGCAGTCAGTAGACCAAGGAGGTCTCATGCTGTGACCAAGCAGGTACACTGTGAATTCTCATGATTTCACATTGTACAAGGACATATTGGAATGTTATGGTGCTCTATCTACTAAAAACTGGTACTATTTAAACCTGTTATGCCCAAGCATCTGGTAAGACACTAATTGAAGCGCACAATTAATTAATTGAAAGTGCTAGTTTTGCATCAGCGATAACACACAGTATCTGCAGGGGTTGCTGTTATAAATATGGCAGTACTCTCCCTAGCCATCAACATGTTGTACAGGTTGAAGCTCTGGTGAATAGAAAACACCAAAAAGCTGCGACATAGGTGGTTAGCAAATGCAATTGCTCAGTCATTCCAAGTCTGGAAAGTGCTGCACCAGTCAACAATATTCACATTGATATCTAATATTGTTTGAAGCTTTGGTGGGCAAGATATTAATTGTAAATTATTTATAAGCAGTCAGTGGATTGTGAAATGATTCGGAACAAACATCTGGTACCACAAAGCATTGACAAAGGATCGTATTTGGGATGGCTTAACACGTAGAAATAAACGTGTTGAGCTTCCGCAAGTGTTACACAGGACAGGACTAATGCGTCTCCTTCATGATGGTACCATTTTCTGGTTATACTCTGATAGGCACATACAGTGGAATCCCCTTTATAAGAGGCACTGATGTAACAGACAATTGGTTATAAGAGACGGCACTGTGCCTACATTGAAATAGGTGTTGATTAGAAAATGAGAACATGGTACCCTGCTTATAAGAGACACCTCATATAAGGGACAAGAACTACTCCCCGGAGCGTGTCTCTTATCAAGGGGTTCAACTGTATATTCAATGTTTTAGAGGCAGTCAGGGCCGTAACTAGGGGGGTGTTGAGGGGGTTCTGACACCCCCCGAAATTTTTTCATGCTTTAAATTTTCGGGTGATACTTAAGCATTTACACGCCTTCGCGTCGACCACCAGTTGCCAAAGTTAGCCGTTCTACACATAAACACCCCCCGAAAAAAGTTCCTGGGTACGGCCCTGGAGGCAGTGGATATTAAATGCAACGCCTGAAAGGTAGTGCTAGGTCAACTACTTAATGGTAATAACATACTTTCCTATTCAATCAGCCATGTCATGCTGGATACATTCATTGTCGGGATCAGCAAAGACAAGTAGCAACTTGGTTTCAATCAGCCATGTCATGCTGGATACATTCATTGTTGGGATCAGCCAAGACAAGTAGCAACTTGGTTATTATTTTGAAGGTAGGCCACCTGGGAAATACCAAATAAAGATGGTGCTACTTGTTTGTATGTGGTGTACCGCATACACATACAAACAAAAACATGCTTTTCACTTAACTGCGACAAGATAGTATTTTAAAATGTGCACCACGAAAAGCTGGAAAAGGCAGAATAAAAAAACTTTCACTGTGACATCGTAGCCATTTTCAGCTCACCTCTACCGGTATTGAGTGCTGTGCATGCGGAATGAATGCATTCTATAGGTGAGAGCTTCTGTGTCGTAAATCCAGAGAATCACACGGGGGGGACACACATCTTGTGATGGCTGCCATTTTGTTTTTCGTAAATGTACGTGGGCTTTATTTTTAACTGTATAAAAATTAAGATCATGCTTTTAAATAAAGAAGAAAACGAACACCTGCCTTGGCACCGGCCAGGGAGCTTAACCTAACAGCACTGGGCAGCCAATTTCTAACATGTTTCTAGCTAATATGCCATTCGGTGTAAATTATGAAATAGAAATATTCCCAATTTTCGGTTCTAGCACGTAAAGGTACAGCTTTTTAACTTCAGCTAAATGACCCATCCTGTATACCAGTTGTACATAGTCCCACGATTTACTCCTGGAAACGTTCTCGTAAAGCATGTTTATGTTCATTGGTGATTATTTAAATAATACAATCGTGCTATGTGGAACAGTCGCGTTCATATTTCATTATCAATGGCTTCCAACATATCATCGACATAAATAATGGTAGATGATCGGGATTTTTTATTTACTTTGCATTTTCAAGCGCAGCGTAATGAACATTTTCGACATGTCCGAAGTAACGCATAGCTTTGCATGAAGCTTGTGCTCTCAGTAGCTTTGAAATAAAAAGCAGTTATCACTTTTGGACTTCGTTTCTGCTCTTTGAGCTTCAGATTTCAAGGTTGGTTCTTCGGCGAGTGCGCTATGCTTAGCTGTCAAGCAACTGAAATATAATGCTCGAAAGCTAAATTTCGAGAGGCGACACAGTTGCAAGGGGTGCCCCCCCCCCCCTTCAGTCTGAACACAAGTGGGGTCAGACCCCTCTGACCCCCACCCACGATTAATGATACTGGAGAGCTTTCACTTGTAGAATAGATTGCAGGCCAGCCTACTGAACTGTTGTACAAATGTCAATTCGATGATCACAATGTAGATAGTCGCATTTTCGCAAGGCTTGCACAATCACTTGTGCCCACAAAGTGAGGTGTAACCTTTAAGCAGCTTCCCCCGCCTACGCCTCGTAGTGTGTTCACCAGTTTTCAATGGCTCCGTAATAGCAAATGGAAAAGTAGCCAAGTATACCAAGCAGATCGAGCCATCAAGAATACTTCACTGAATGAAAGATCAGGAAATTCACACAATTATTCTTTTTTCTAAATTCTGATATCGCACATGACAGTTTTCTGAATCATGTGTTTTTCATAGACATCTCCAAGATTTAGGGACACCCAGATTCTGTAAGACCAATCTGTGCAGACTTGGTGCGACAGCTTGGAAATTGTGGCATTTTGATGCTCAGCATGGCAGGTTAGGTTCTTATTCCAGTAGCATTCGAATGTAAGCGTAATGCAACAGTTATCTTTTACTGAGATTTGGGAGCCTGTTAAAGAACACGAGGTGCTTAAGACCAATCTGGAGCTTCCCCTTATGGCATCTCTTAGAGCTTTTATCATTGCTTTGATTACACGAATCAAGCTTCCATCTTCCTAAGATGATGGCCTTTTTTCCCTCTCACCTCCATCTACACTACTCCATCTCCACCAGAGTAGGACTTGCAGTTGTCTTTCTGCAAGTTGCATTCAGTAATAAAATTTACTAATGGTCTAGTACAACTTATATGGTGTCTCATGTAAATATCAAGGATGCGAAGCACTTCGATGTTTTCATACTGAGCCCAGGAACAGCCAGGATTTCTATTGATTTAGCATTGGTTAATTTCACTGTTCCCTTTATCTTTATGCTGTTACAGAGCTCCATAATAGTTCTGGAAGCCAAATCAATTGCTTAGAGAGGTGTAGAGAGGTTGAGTGGTTGAGTAGCTGTACTTCTGACTGAGTCCAGCCTCAATGCAACAAATCTATCTGGCCATCCAATGTGGCCATCCACTGACTTTCCCAAGGTAGCATGTTGGAATCGACTCAAGCAAGGTCAGACGATTCACCTTTTCCTTCCAGAGGATGCACCTTTTCCTTCTTCTATCTTTAACAATAAAGGACTTTTAAGTGAACTTTCGGTATTTTAGAGTGATTATTTCTATTGATCTTCACAAACGACAACTCGTATTGCATGAGGTTGCACGCTACTTAGGATGAAAGTAAACAGTTGTTTGCATCACCTCTAGTTGTATAGGGTTCATTCAACAACTCTTGAATAAAGCTTTGCTATGCATATGCTCGAACATGTGCACTGGATCTGCATAATTTTTCTTTCCGTGAATCTACCACATTTCTTAAGCTTTCATAGCATTCATTTGTTTGTTTCCCAGTAAGGTTCGCACAGTATGCACAATCTAATGAGATGCACATTCTTTAGACCTTATTACATTACTTGTTTTCTTAGCCTTTGCGTCTTGTGTTTATTATTTTGATAGACGCAGCCATCAGATGCAGCCTACATGACATATGCTGCTCTCTTGTGCTGGTTGTGGATCAAGATGAAGCCATCATGTGTCAATTTCTAAAAGTCATGTGGGAGTTTGCCCTTCTGAAATATAAAATTATAAGAAAATGTTTTTAATGATGTGACACTTTCTTTGTGTATACATATTAATCGCAATTATTTCTATATTTCTGTGCCCTGCAATATACACTAAACAATGCAAGTAACGCTACCCTGTTGTACATTTGCCTAGGCACTTGAAGGAGAACAAGGTGACATTGCTTAGACTGCTCTTTTTAATGTACATGACAATTTAGAGTGCAGATTTGAAGAACAACACTGTGTGTGGCTGAAGTAGGTATAAGCTGCATGCTCACTTTGCAAAAGACAGGCATCTTTTGCAAGGTATGTTTCACGGTGGACGTAGCCTTGTAGATAAATGTAGTAGCTCGTGTACATTTTTAGTACATGCATTGTCACTTTGCCCCTTGTGATGCACAGCAGTGCCTGCGTATCATCTTAATGCAAAGAATTTCTCGAAAGTTCGGTCAACATAGTGGTACTTATCTCCATGTCTGCCTTGTGCAGTGCTTACCATTTTCTGTATTGGGCCAGTCACGCTGTTGCCATTATGCCAGTATTGAAGCCATCAATGTGATTATTTTTGCACACAAATACAGTTGCTTTACATACAATCGTTAACCTCACATCAAACAGTTTAATAATAAAATTGTTGGACGGAACCATGGTGTTGTTCAGGCATAGGCATGATCAGTTGTACTTGCATCTGTGATGCCTTTTCACTTGGAGCTTAAGAGGTTCTTGTGACTTAATTGGTTTGTTACGGTATATTTATCTTTTTATGTTAAAATTTCAATACATTCCTATGTTTCTAAGCATAGAAGATGTTGAAGACTGAGTGTAGATGCACAAACACTGTGAGTTGTTCCCTTTGTAATCCGATATGTTGTTGACATTGTTGATTTGCTGACTCACAAAGCCATTTGAAGCCAGGAGCATGATAGCAGTTCAAGCAAATCCACATATTAATAATCATACACATGGTGGCTGAAGCCCTGTGCTAGTACTACCACCTATAATTTTGTAGGAAGCTCTGTGCCTAATACAGTTGACTTATGCCTGCTGACAACGCTTCCTGTAAAATGCTCTTTGCAAACTGTTTTGCATAGCATTTCATTCCTCGGTGCACGAGATTTGCATGAATGTTTATGAATGTTTTCCGAACAGATGATTCGAAAATTTTCAGTGTGCATTATTGGAATTAGTGCAATAGGAAACGGTAACAATATGACCTACAAACATGTAACACCTGGCCCCATGACCTAGCTGGCTGCTGCAGCAACTACTAATACTGGATTTAGCTGCTGTAGTCATAACTGACTCTGTATTGCCTGTTCTCCATGTAAACAAACCGACTGTCCCCCCACCCCTTTCATTTTTCATAACATTTGTTCCAAGCCTCTACTTCCCACTTTCTTTAATTTTGTACGATGATGTCCGGTAATGATAATTTCTTGCCGGACTAACCACCAATGTTGGCTAACTGCTGGCTACGGTTGACTACTGCTGGCTTGTTTTGGCAAACCGCGGGCATAACATCAGCATTGCCGTCACCCAGTGATTGCGTAATTATTTACCTTTTCTTTCTTTTAATCGGACTCTAAAGAGAACACTGATTTTTTTCGTATTAGTAGAGTACTCTGTCACAATACCAAAATCGCCACACTTACCGTGAAAAGACAATCGGTAAGGGAGAAAACGCGCGCCAAGAAAATGCGGGTGGCGACGCCTCCTTGAAATTCTTGCACCAAAGGCTGTGACGTTATATATTTTGACGGGGTATAATGGAACCTACGTCGTTCGCAGTCGGTAAAAATGAATGAATTGTTTTCTCAGGGAACCAGAGACTTAGCATACCAAGTTTCAGAAAATTTCTTTCGGGCATTGTCGCCAAAATGTGAAAAATGCACTTTGAAATTCGTGACGTCACATGCGGAAATTTCGGCGCGAAATTTAAAAATGAGTCTTTGACCTTGATTTGCTCCCCCTGTTATTAACACTTTTCCTACCTAAGATGAGCTGAGCTGGTCCTCGCAGTTGCCAGCGCATATTTTGAAGTGTAAGGCGCGACGACGACAACGGACAAAGGGAGAGACATAGACATACACAGAGCGCCACTTCCAACAATGTTTATTCAAAAAGGACCTCAGTATACGAGCTGCGTTCTATAAGAAACCGAACTTTTGAAATGGCGCGCCAACCGCCAGAGGAAGCGCGCTGCGGCTACTAAGCGCGCGTAGCGGCATGTTTAGACAAGAAACTCATTTGCCGCGTTTCGCTCTGACCACTATTTCGCGAGGTGCAGCCGCTAAAGTGAGCACATTGACAAGCTGTTCTTTGGATTGGTGCCAAAGTGACAAACAACGTGTGCAAGGGCGTCCGCAGAACTTTTTGCAGGAGGGTGCATCCGCAAGGGGGGGGGGGGGGGGCATCCGGCCCTGGCAGCGTTTCTTTCATTTCTTTCACTTGCCGTGACATGACAGGCAAGATTAGTCGATGGCTTGAAATGTCGGAAATTGAATGGCAATACTGAAGGCCAGGACCTCAGTTTGCTAACCAAGTTGTGTAGCTTATTGCTACTGCATAGAAAAATATCTGAAATTCCAAGGGGGGGGGGGGGGGGGGCAGCCGCACCCCCTGCGGACGCCCATGAACGTGTGTGTGTGTGTGTGTGTGTGTGTGTGTGTGTGTGTGTGTGTGTGTGTGTGTGTGTGTGTGTGTGTGTGTGTGTGTGTGTGTGTGTGTGTGTGTGTGTGTGTGTGTGTGTGTGTGTGTGTGTGTGTGTGTGTGTGTGTGTGTGTGTGTGTGTGTGTGTGTGTGTGTGTGTGTGTGTGTGTGTGTGTGTGTGTGTGTGTGTGTGTGTGTGTGTGTGTGTGTGTGTGTGTGTGTGTGTGTGTGTGTGTGTGTGTGTGTGTGTGTGTGTGTGTGAAGTTCTGCTACAACCTTGGGAAAACTTTCACTGGGACACTTCAGTTGCTTAGTCAAGCATACGGGGATGACTGTATGAGTCGGACACAGTGCTATGGGTTTCAAGCGTTTTTAAGACGGGAGAATGTCGGTTGGTGACGATGCCAAGCTTGGACGACCTTCCACATCCACAGATGATGACGAAGTCAAGAGAGTTTGAACTGGGATTCGCAGAAATCGTCGTCTGACTGTTCGAGAAGTCGCTGACGAAGTGGGTATCAGCGTAGGATCATGTCATGAAATTTTGAGTGACAAGCTTGAGGTGCGTCGTGTTAGTGCAAAATTCGTGCCGCGATTGTTGGCTGACGAACAGAAGCAGACCTGTGTCGAAATCAACCAGGAACTGCTCGCCGCTGCCAATGACGATGAAAAGTTTCTTAAGAACATCATAACAGGCGATGAGACATGGGTTTATGGCTATGATGTTGAAACGAAGGTGCAGTCATCGCAGTGGGCGGCCAAAGGACCTCCTCGTCCAAAAAAAGCACGCATAGGTCGGTTGGTTGAGTTTTTTGACTGCAAAGGCATTGCGCATCGGGAATTTCGCCACATGGTCAGATGGTAAACAAATGAGTTTACCATGGAATCCTAGCCGCTTGAGTGATGCTGTGTGCAGTAAGAGGCCTGAATTGTTGGAACGTGAGGCTAGGATGTTGCATCATGACAACGCCCCGGCTCACGCGTCGCTCCTTGTCCGCAGCTACTTAGCAAAACACCACTATACACTGTAACACCACACTCCTGTTGTGCCCTACCCACCATATTTTCCGGACTTAGCCCCAGCAGACTTTTATCTATTTCCAAAGTTGGAAACCACGTTGAAAGGACGTCTTTTCCAAACTGTAGAGGAGATCAAGGACAATGCGAGAAGAGACCTCCGCGCCATTCCAGAAAGTGCATTCCAGGAGGCTTTCCAAAAAATGGAACAAACGATGGGAATTCCCTTCTACTGGCAATGCACTCTTAAGAGTGCATTGCCAGTAGAAGGGACTACTTTGAGGGGGGACAGCACCTAAAATGTTTTACCATAAGCAGTGAATGTGTTATAGCAAAAGTTCGTTTTGTTTTTTTTTTAACACTCCCTCAATGAAAACTGGGGGGATGATTTCTTCAGGACTTTAATAAAGTTTAGTACCTACCTACCTACACCTCGTATATAAAGCGCGTGCTGTCACAGATCATCAATGCGCAGTCGCATTCAAGCATAGGCGTGCGCACGAGGGGGGGGCAGAGGGGGGCGGCCGACCCCCCCTAGTCACCTAGGAAGGGGGGGGCGCAAGGTCTGCCCCATACATTGACTTTATAGGGAAGGGGGGCGCTGCGACGAGCCTCCCCCCCCCCCCCCCTGAAGGGGAAACCTGCGCACGCCTATGCATTCAAGTAAAACAATTTTGGCTTCAATTTTATTATCACCAAACCAGTTGTTTTACTTGAATGCGACTTCGCATTGATGATCTGGGACAGCGCGTGGTGTATATTTATACTGTGGTCCTTTCTGAATAAACATTGTTGAAGTGGCGCTCCGTATATTTGTATGCCTCTCCCTTCGTCCGTTGTCGTCTTCGCGCCTTACACTTCAATATTATAGGTTGAGATCTTCTCCGACGGCTGCTGCAACATTACCAGCCGTTCTTACTTTATTTACCTGTACGCCGACAACCTGCAAACACCAAGAAGTATGCGGACTAGAAAGAAGCTGTTTTAGAACGATCGCCATTGAGCGCGAACACGTGGATGCTGCCGTTGATCGTATAGCGAGAGCTCGACGCTTTGTTTTTGTGTGCTAATACTATGATGATGTTCCTCTCTGTTTATTACTCACTTTACACAGTGTTATCGTTAAGGATATAAAATGTTTTCAAAACGATTCACGCTGTTCCTAGTTTTGTACATATATTTTTCACTGATCTCTGCTGCTTGTATTTTGTATTGTGCATTTTCAAAATAAAAATGTGATGTAAGTTTATTAGAATGTTCTTTTTTTTTTTACGCTTGTAAAAGTTAACCTGTTTTCTCGCCACTCTGCCATGGGGCGCAGTGGGTTTTTCTCAAGCCGCTGTATGCGGCTTTTACTCTTGCGTCCGCTCTCTTCTTATGTATTTTGAAGAGAGAAATAAAGATTTATTTTTAAGAATATATTTTTACTTTGGTCGGCGCTGTGTTTCCTTCGTCCAAAGATTTCATTTCATTTCGACGCTCATTGCAGCGACGAGCTGAAGTGACTCCACTCGCCCGTTGCCTTACATGCCTTGCATGATGTCGCAGCTTTGTAAGTCGCCAGGGGCTAGACTTGCAGTACACAACGCAGTTATGGTAATTCGTGGTGTCCGAGAAGAGAAACCTCGATACCAAACCCTGTCGCGCAGTCACGTCAACACGGAGCACGTTGTAACATAGCCAGATGGCGCTCGCTGACCACCTAAGGCAACCTAAGGAATGTGAAAGAGTAGATGGGTAGAGAAGGTGTTCCGCTATTTGTTTAGGAAGAACATTGACACACAGTGGAGAAAATGGAGAAAAAGAACTAGGAGGCTCACCAGTAAATATACGGCTGGTAGTGTAAGCGGTATGGCAGCAAAGCGTTAAGCGAAAAGTCGGAGAGGTGGAGAGGGTTTACTGGATGGCAGCGATCGAAAGAAAAACCGGCTGTGAGTAATTACCGAAAGGGCAAAAACGAAATAAGGAGTGATGCGTTTAATGATATTTCAAGGGGAATCGCTTTACTGTTTGAAGCGAGATCGGGTTGCCCTTAGAACGCGTAGTTATAAAGTGAGATTCAGTAAAGAAGAAGAACAATGCACATGCTGTGGGGCAGATAAGGAAGCGACGGAGCATGTTCTGATTGAATGTGGAGATATCCACCAAGGTGTGCGTTCGGGCACGAGCCTATACATGAAGCCTTGGGTTTTAGGGACAACAATGGAATCTGAACACGCCCGCGATAGCAATAAGTATACAAAAGACGGTTAGAGTATTGGTG
This sequence comes from Rhipicephalus appendiculatus, assembly GCA_030522465.1. NCBI lineage: Eukaryota > Metazoa > Arthropoda > Arachnida > Ixodida > Ixodidae > Rhipicephalus > Rhipicephalus appendiculatus. The sequence continues at coordinate 238,987 of JALIZH010025456.1, forward strand.
GCAGAAAGCTAGAGAGAAAGGGAAAAAAATAAATAGTGGGGAAAATAAGGACATTCTGAGCGTCCCCTTGATAACGGGGCGGTGCCATGTGTGCCATGTCATCACCCCGTTATAAAGGGGAACGCTCATAGCATCCATCCAGGTTCAGTGGTGTATAGACTAGACATATATGCAATCAGATCGGTCGCCGGTGCTACGTATAATGTAACAATGCTAGTTAGAATGGAACGGAAAAGTTGAAAACTCGTTGAGCTGCGCAGCTGTGATCTGAAGTGATTCGAATGTTGGAAGTCTCGTAATAAATTACACACTTGATTGACGCAGAGAGTTTAAACGGGTCTGCAAAATGATCCTTAGCGCTGGCTTTGCCGGCTACATGCGGTTCGTACAAAATCGTCGAAACCGTTTTAGTATCCCTTTAACCCAGTGGATACACCAGAATACAATGAACGCTGTCGTGCGATTGCCACGAGGATTAGGGTCGCCTCTAATTATTATTATTATTATTATTATTATTATTATTATTATTATTATTATTATTATTACCAAAAGACAAAATTTCCTGGCCTTCCACTGTAATAACACGACGTCGCAGCGACGTTGGGCCAATGCTTTTGACATCAGCGCGGCGTCCGACTCCTTCAAGAGAAATCAGCCGGCACCGTGGTGGTCAGGTCGGAAAAGTTTTACGGAAGTGTGAGTGTCAACAGCAACCGGGAGTTCTAACAAGCTCGTTCTAGATTGACCGAATACCTTTTAAGAATATACATAACGTTCTTACACGCGACAGAACTGCTGGAGAGAATGATCCAAGCGCGCGTCATCTGACGCCCGTGGATAATGTGGGTTTCCGTGCTGTTATACAGAGGCCTTACGAGACCTAATGCAGCGAAAGCTCGTTAATTCGAACTCTAAGGGGGACTATAAAATTGTTCGAATTAAAGCGGAGTTCGGATTCAGCGGGCGGGTGCTATAGAGTGAATGGACATCACGCCACACATCGCAGGGCAGAACCCAAAGAAGGTTCCTCTGGGCTCGTTATCGCGAATTAGGCGCTACTACACGTTTGTGGCGGCTGATTTCCGTTAATTGAACGGAATCACAAGAACATGCACCTTTATTAACCAACAGAATTAATTGATCAGGCAGTGATATGCCAGAAACAAGCAGCGACATGCATTCATATGAGCAGTGAGCCTTATGTCGAAATATATGACGCTATATATACTTATGCTCCAAAACACATTCATGTACATTTTAGAGTTGACGCAATAAAAATTAAAAGCAATCAGTAATAAGCATTTGCTTCCGCTTCTTCTGTCGCGACTCCCATGAGCATCGTTTGCAGCATGCCCAAGAGCTCCAACGCACCGTCCCGAATTCTCATCTCCTGAGAAATGCTGCTGTTTCGTTGTTTTGCATCTCTAGTACATTTGGTTTAGTTTGGTTTTGCAACACATTGCGATCACTCTGGGCCGACTTCTGCGAGGAGCGATGAAAACCAAGGGCTACCAGTTCGAATTCACCGTTGTGGATGCCGATGCGTTCGAATAATCGGGAGTCTTCTCTCATGTAGAAATACACAGGGCTCTGCCGGGACCAGGGCGTCAGTTCGAATTAACTGAGTTCGAATTAATGAGCTTTTACTGTAATAATAATACCTAGGGTTTTACGTCTCAAAACCACGATATGATTACATTATGAGACACGCCGTAGTGGAGGACTCTGGGAATTTCGACCATCTGGTGTTTTTTAACGGCTCTGACATCGCACTGTACACCGACCTCTACATGCATTTCGCCTCCATCGAAATGCTACCGGCGAGGCCGGAGTCGAGCCCCCGGCCTTCGGGTCTGCAGCCGAGCACGGAGGACGCCTTCGAGGCCTAACCAGTAGTTCGAAAATTGCCTCAGAAGTAAGACGCTTGTCAAGCAGGGGCGTAGCCAGAAATTTTTTTCGGGGGGGGGGGGGGGCACCTCCTTGATTTCGGGGGGTGCACCTCCTTGAAATGGTCATTTTTCGCTCACCTGGCTACGCCACTGTTGTCAAGGTGTCCCACCACATCACCATATCTACTTGCCGCAAGGCGAATCCGAAACTATGTTTTTCAAGACGTGCATACACGCGCATGAAGCTAACGCGTGTGCATGATTAATGCTCTTTTTCTTACTTTTTTTTTTCTTCATGGTTGCAACGTGGATGCATATGGTGGGCTGTAGTGTTTGTTACCAAACGGCGAGTTCTTTAATCAACTTTAGTCGTTTTCGAGCTCGGGAATATTTATCATTTTTCACGGGAAATCGCGCTCATTTGTAGTTACTATAATTGGTCGAATGGTGGAGCACTCGCTTATGACCTTCGACGTTCCTTCTGAACTTGAAGTTTCTAAAGAAAAATATTGCGAAGTTTTTGAGGGCGAGTATTTGAAGGGAGGGAGGACAAACCCGATTTTGTGAAAGCCGCACTGTACGTATTTAAATCGAGCACCCGCCCAGACAGATAGCACCACTGGTCTCTTAGGCAAGGTGGCGGTTTAGTTCAGTGTGCAAAAACAAACAAACAAAAAAATAAAACGCTTAAAGTGCGAAAGGTGCAAACAAAAATGGTAAAAAAAATGCGCTGACCAGTCGCATTCCTTTCGTTTTCGTCTTGTACGATAAATATATGCTTCGCTATAAGCTCGGCGATGTCCGAAAATTCCATGGCTGCGCTGGCCATACGCTTATTCCTGCATAAAGGAACAAGCGCATGCACACGAAGCGTATAGGCGCGGATAATGTGCCGCTTCTTGCGGAAGAGAACTCTTCAATTATTCCGAAAATGCTGGGAGGCGCGTTCCTGAACGTTACCTTCGAGAATCGATTTCAGGCCTGGGTTCCCGAATTCCACCGTCTCTGTCCTTCGTTAAAAGAAGAGTGTATATACGTGTTAAGGGGGGGGGGGGGGAGCGGTAAAAAAAGCAAAAATGCCGGTCACATGTTAGCTGGAGCCCTTGCGAGATATGATCAGAGTTAAGTTCCGTTACCGAAGTGATCTCTTTTCGTAACGCGCAAAATCGATCGAAACGCATATCCGTTCAAGCTCATTTCTTGTTATGATTTTTGCGCTTGATCAGGCTCGCATTCCCTGCATAGAAATGAAACTATTCGTCCCGCCGCATATCCTAGCCGCATTCCGACCGAAAAAAAAAAAAAAGTCTTCAAGAATGCGCTTCGTAACAGATGTTTATTTTGTTAATTGCGCGTACGCAGGTCAGAAATTACTATCGTGACGAAAGAAGGAGCTGTTTCCATGGCTTGGCTGTTCCGTAACCGACATTACGAAAGATGTACATTACTGTATATAGGAATTATGAACAGTGCGTGGCTTAAGAGTTAGGGCATAAACACGTGGTATCACAGCACTATACTTGCGCTGTTTGTTGAAACTGCATATCTTCAGAACTCGGCGAAGCACCCAGTCATATCCGCTCCGGGCGCCAATACATGTAAAGCTCAGTAAACTGTACTGTTTCGTGAAACCATCGCACATATCTAAACAAAAAGCTCACCGGGACAACACAGAACAATCCCCTGTGATCTGAAGCCCTCTGAACACCGTCCGCAGGTGTCCGTGAAGAATACCTCTCTCCAGTAGCGTAGCCCAAAATCTTTATCGGAGAGAGGGGGGGGGGGCTCAACCACCTTTTCTGAATATTCGCGACTGTGTTTGACATATATACACATGCAAAATCGAAAAATTTCGGGGGGTGGAGGGGAGGGGGTTGACTACCCCCTGGCTTCTCCAGTTATGATTTAGGCCTCCATGGGACCGGCTTGTACGGAGGCGTAGGTTGAGTACAGGATGAGGGAGAGGGGGGAGGGGGGGCACACCCGGTGGTTTGTGCAACATTGTACTACACGTCTAGAACAAAATTCATCCGCTAAGTATGGATTATGTAAGGTATCATTCCCTCCCTATATAGGGGTGTGTTAGCGCTCCCCTGCCTCCCCGTGATTGACGCCCTTGCGTGTGCACGCGCACGTACTACATACCATATGCTGCGAGAATGCCTTGAAGAACGACATCAGATACTATTCTCCCTTAAGTGATCCTTTACCGCGCGATGCCGCGGGCCCTCGAAGCGAAGGTGATCGCCGGTTAAGAGGGGCTTTTACGACGGATGCGCGCTCAATGTGCTGCCACTCCAGCGGCCGCATGCACTGTTTTTAAAAGCTGCACCTCTCTGATAAGATTTGGCTGTTGACACTTCGCCTCAGGACGGAAGGCTGAGTCCTTTCTCAATCCCTAGCTACGAGAGCCCCCCATGCAGCGCACTTCGCGCGCACACGTACCGTCATGGCACATAATACTTGAGAGATGATCGTTGCGATGAACGCACACCTTGCACGTACGGATGTCGCTCAGTTTTTTCTGCAGCGAACGCACACCTTGCACGTGCATATATCGCTCAGTTATTTCCGGGTTTATGGTCGCCTTGTGCGATGTGTACACAGTCGCGCGCTTTTAGTCGACGTGGATGAAACGCGTACGGGTTGAGAATACCTCGCCATGCGGGCTGGCCTGCGACAGCGGTTTGGATTTACGATGGACGTCTGTTCATGTGGTCCTGTGGGTACGTATACTTGTACACGCATATGCTACACGCAGCTACGTTCACGACAGGAAATCGCTTTCTTCGCAACAATAAGGACGCGCAGCTTCGCCGTGCGGGATTATGTATACATATATCCGTATTTTAATATGGTATGATGAACTTTATTCGGGTCCTGAAGATCTACCCTTAGGTTGACGCAATAATGCCTAGCATTATTTGACCATTAGTTGAGTCGGTCCGTCGGTCTGAAACTTTCCTTCGTCGGTTCGTGTTTAAAAAAAATAAATAAAAAACAAGAGAGAGATGAATTGGGCTTATCCAAGAGACAGCGCAATGCCGGGTCGACTAACAGCCCTATATTGACCCTATTCCCAATACACTGGATATCTAGAAGGTGCAGTTTAAGCGCCCATTTCGTGCGCGCTTGACAGCGGCTGGTAGGTGTGGCGTGATAGCCATGCATAATAACGTGTCACGCTTCAACCTTTATACAATCCCGACAGGAATTACAAGGAGGAAGTACAAGACGCGCATAATTCCATATTACCATACGCATGAATGCGCAAATATATCTCTCTTACCGCTAAACGCCCTCGAACTAACCGCAACAGCAGCACAAGCAAGCCGAGCGCACATAACTCTACACACATTTTGGACACGTCCGTTCATGGAGATTCCGTTCTTTTTTTTTTATCATTCTAGTCTGTTCCCCCCCTCCACCCACAACCGTAGGGTAACAGAAGGGGCCGGTTTAGAGCAGTAGGTAAGTCACTCACCTTATGAGCGTGGGGTCAGTGTAGGTTAGCAATTAAATGGGACATTTGTACTGTTTAGCTTGCTGACTTTTCCTCTTATGCACATCTTTGCCCTTTCTCTTTTATTCTTCTTTTATAGCTTTCCGTTTCATGTAGGAAATGTAATAGAGTAGCGGGAAGCAAGTGCTTCCAGCCTCTCCGCCTGATTTCACAGTTAAGTTCAATCTGTCGACAGCAAGCGAAAGTTAATACTTTGCCTTCGACCACGCATGGCGTGAAGAACAGACGAACATTTGTGGTATCTCGTATGTCTTCTCGTTTCGTAGTGATTAACCGCAGTAGAACAAGAAACGCCACTAGAGCAGTTAATTCGACAAGTGGATTTGTCTTCGACTGGGCAGACGAAATAGTGGACGAAATCCACTGGTCGAAACGGAGGCTTCAACGACATTCGTTACGCTGCCGCCGCTGCTGCTTCAAGCCTTTTTGTTAACCTCTACCTTGCTTTGTATTTTTTGCGTGGTAGTTTGTCATGTCAGTAGTGAGCATTTGGCTGGCAGCGTTCATCGCGAAAAAGATTCAATAATTTTTCAGTCGTTTCTTCGCAACCGAGTGACACAACTCACGTGTAACGCAAGGATCACGAATTCGTGGCGCTTACAGATTGCTTTTAGCTGATACGTTCCCTTTTAAGAAGAGCAGTCGGTTCTCTTTCCTGCATAAGCAGGCGCAACCGAAAGGCTTCGCTGCACCGCACGTTCAACGTCTTGCGGTGAAGCCGATGTTTCTTTGATTTGTTGCTTTGTTGGCTGGTTGAGGTGTTTTCTACAGGCGAGGTCAGCCTCGCAATCTGGGTTGTCAGTTTCTTAGACCTGCTCGTCTCCATAACTGCTCATGAATCTTCTACCAAATGTCTATCTTTTGTGCCTGGGCCAATTACTGTCATAGACAAATCTGGCGCCGTTACTGATACAGGCATACGCGCAGCGTAATGCTGAGGTGATTAGAAATCGTCGAAGAATGTCACTACAGCCAAAGCTTCGACCAGGGGACTTGACATCGTCAGGGAACTTGTCAGGATACGATGGGAGTTAACCTTTCTACAAGTACCCTTGCCGAAACGTTGGCTTCAGCGGCATCCCTTGTTCGGCGATTTTATCATCGCTTCAAGCACCCATCTTCCACCGAACTTCGGTCCTGTTCAGATAGCGTCACGCTAGTGGTTTCAACGCACTTCGTAAGTGGCCACTGAACGCTTTTGCTTTTTAATTATGGCGTCAGAAGCTATACAGGAAGGCCTCAAGGACGTACTTGTCCGACAGAGGCTGATGGGGTGCGACTATAAAGGTCACTGTTGTGAACGACGTAGTGTGAATGGCCTGAAATTGTTTGTTTCAGAGCTCGGCGTTTACGTCTGGCCGCTTCGCCTTGAGTGCCCTACGCTCACAAATGCTTAAAATGGCGCAGCACTTAACCCCTACCGCACAGCAGGCCTCGTTGTATAGTGCGCGTGCTAAACGGGCGAGTGTAGTTTTACCAAAGCTGCACGCAATTATGCGCGTGTCGCCTCTAGTATACCACACTATACACGTGCTGTCTTCTGCGGTCCCTGTAATGCGCGACATGTAAGGGCAGTCGCCATTACCCGCTCGCCTCAAGGCTGGCGGGTGGAGGGGAGGCTTCCTTGCGCGGTCTGCTCCGACGCGTCCTCGCGCCAGCGACTTCGAGGGTGTGCCCCCGCATCTTGCCGAGACGCGCCTCATTAGCCCGGTCCGCCGAGGCGTTCGTTGGGAGCCTGACGAGTCAGCCGGCGCTCCAGAGCGCGCGTGCGGCCAAATTGAATCTGCTGAGCGCGCTGCCTGTGTATGCAAGCCCTTCTGCTGGCGCTACTCTCAGCCCCGGTCGCGATGCTGCAAGGGATAGCAGCACCAGCGGCTCTTCTGGGCCGTCCCCCCTAGCACCGTTGCACACGCGCTGTCGCACCGGACTAATTGACTGTATGCGAAGAGAAAGAGAGAGAGAAAAGTAAGATAGAAAGAGATAAAGGAGAGAAAAAAAGCAGCGAGAGAAACATAAAGGATGACATAGATAGATAGATAGATAGATAGATAGATAGATAGATAGATAGATAGATAGATAGATAGATAGATAGATAGATAGATAGATAGATAGATAGATAGATAGATAGATAGATAGATAGATAGATAGATAGATAGATAGATAGATACCGATCTTTCCATCCTTACAGCGATGCTTTTGGAGTTTTGGTTTGAGTAATGAATTGGCAAAGGGGAACCACTCGTCTTATTTATCTATTTATTTATATCCAATACGTCTCGATCTGAGAAATTGCATCAGGATGGGTTGATATAATTACGGTAGCTGTGTGTTACGTGATGATACGCTCTTCGCTGTCAAAGCGACGTGGGCATGAAGGTCCAGTCTTGGGCAATGTACGCGAAGAAAAAGACGCACTTGACGCATGGCGTTCACTTAGGGGTATTCGCGTAGAGTATGATGTGGAAAAAGAAAAGAATGGCGCAAGAAACAGGCAGGATACAAGGGGGAGTACTCCTTGCGCTGTACTGATATAAGACGGTAATTGTATAGCCAGGCCGGCTCTGCGCAGAGTATAATCTCGCAGATGTATGTGTCCCGAGCTTCTTGTGTATAGTCCAGCCATTGCAGCGTCGCTAATGAAGTTATGTGCAGACCGTTCACAGCTGGGCTAGTTGTTTCTGGTAAATACTGTGAAATATTCTACCTGCGAAGGAAGACATGCAGATGATAGGAAGACTCAGAACGCCAGTCTTCAAATGAACTTTATTACATGCAAGCCGTCCTTTTTCTACTCCAGAAGGAGCCACTTTTGCCAAGACGCATCGATGCTTGACCGATAGGGCCGTACGTTATCAAAAGCGGCAAAACCGCACGTGCAAACAGTGCTCAGGCACACTCACACATCTCCTCACTTCCTATCAGATGCGACCGACAGATTCATCAGAAGAAATTCTAATTGTTTTCTTCCTATAGCGCAACAGAAGGCGCTCTTATGCAGCAGTCTTTCTCTTTATCAATACAGAAGGCTTCGAAAATTTGTGGTCCTTCTGAGTTTTCACTTTGCGCAGCATATGCGTTTGATTGAAAAACGCCTTGCGTACCGCCGTTATGCGTAGTGACGTTATGTGCTGCGGAGAAGCTCGCTTGAATTGATTTGAATATGCGTAAGCGCTCGCGTGACCGAAATAAACGCGTACTAGATGACGCGTGAAGAAACAAAAGAAGTCTGAGTCTGAGTGAAGAGGTATGAAACCAGGCAATCGCACATACTGCACACGTGATCTTCGTTGACTGTCGTGGTGTGCAATTGATCATGATAGTGCGTTTTCATTCCCGCGGACTACGAAATTGTTGCGTTAATTGGACGATTTCATCTTGACATGAAAACCATTGCGTCTCGGTTTTATTATTCCCTCGCGCGTGACAAGAAAGTGCCACTTGCCAGCTAGTGGTACGAATTTCATTGTTTGCGAATGACTAGCTGTTATGCTTCTCTCTCGTTCTACAGTAAAAGCTTGCTAACTCGGATTTTATGGGACCATAGAAATGTACTAATTAACCGAATGCCGCATTATCGAAGGCATCAAGGAAACAGTAAACAAATATCTGTTACATGAATACACTTTCATTTTCTTGATGAATACGTAAATCCTGTACTTATTTTGCACAACAGCAGTGTCATTTTCTCCATCCTGTGACTTCGTTCTCAATGAGACCACAGTGTTTAATTAGCCCGAAACGTGCTCCAAACCCGTCCCTTATTATGTACCGACGCCACCGCCACCACCACACACCCACGCGCAGGTAGAATGGCCGGCAACCAGGGGCGTAGGCAGAAATGTTTTTCCGGGGGCGAGGGGGGGGGGGGGGGTCACAGGCCCGGTGTGCCACTTCCTGGCTATGCCACTGCCGGCAACTGATGGTTCGCCCATCGCAATGTAGCAAACAAGTTTTATGCCAGCATGCTGACCTCGGCTGAAAGCTCTTCAACTGCTTCCTCCATGTTTCAGTGTTGTGACATTGCCCGCGCATTGCATCAAGTTAAAATGAAGCTGTTGTGAGCCGGATCAGCGTGCATGAACAAAACCGTGGTCACTAACGGATGACGATATCGATGCGGACAGCACCGCGTCGTTTCGGTTGTCTGCGAACGCCGTTCTCGCTCTTTTGCGTCGCACATTCGCGGCGCTTCGCGTTCGGCGCACTCCGAGGTTCGTCCGAATTAACCGGGTTGCGGCCAAATGTTAGCGAATTACCGAGAGTTTGATGCCATTAAAAAAATGCATATACTGGCCGGGACCAGGGAACACGTCCAAATTATCCGATTTTCAGAATTAACCAGGGTCGAATTAACGAGCTTTTACTGTTTTCTAAAAATTTGAATCTTCCTTACCCACGCAGTGGCGAACGCGTAGGTGCAGCTTGGTTTTCACTTTTCAGGAACATGGTTAGACAAGGTCTATACATGAATAAAAATTGGCCGCAGCAAACAAAACAGTCCGGAATGTCAAATTTCGGTACACGGAAAGATTGCTCTTGTTTAATTTGAATACGGCGGTAAATGATTGATTCATTAGTTACTTGATCAAATCTGTGTGTCGAGGCTTTTACAGACTCTGTTAGCAAACTCGGAGTTCAACGTAACTTGCAGACCCGCCGTACCACATAACTTGAGTGAACCTGAAGCTTTTTAAGGACCTTAAAAAGAACACACAAACTCTCTTTCGACTTGTAGCCAAGATGAGAGTGTATGCAGTCGGTAGTAGCGGATACGATGCAAACCGCGTGCACTAATTGGGCACTAATACGGCTTCCCCGTACCATCTTTGGTGAAAGGTGCGGGGTACGACTCACCATACAACACCAGGAACTCGATCTTCGCAGCGGACGGTGCGTTGCTATTACCCCGCAGCTCCACCAAAGATGTTAAGGGGGAGAAACTATATACACGGGGTATATTTAACAGCAAATGCGAACGACGATGCCGTAGTCCAAGCGCGTGCCACTCAGCACTTCGTAGTCTACATTCTCTGCCATCTCCGCCCGTGACAATAAATTGTAATGCTAAAACGGCACAATCTTAAAAACTATATATGCTGCACGGCACGAGTGTACTTCACGAACGAAGAAGCACAATACTTAACTGCAGAAGCCAAGAGAAGAGCGAGAGCCTAATTCTACTGCACCTGAGATCATCACGACGTCTATGTAATTATCAGTATTCAAACCATTCATATATCAACTAACGCTTTCAACATATCATTTCTGCCGACCGCTATATAGGATTGTAATGTACTTCCTGGCGCTGTTATGTCTGAGAAAAATTGTGTCAAATTTAAACAGTTATTATTACAGCACTATTAATGTCCGCACTCTCAGTCGTTGCCCTTTTCTTTGCGGGTTTATCGGCCTTCTCATTCTCATGCGTTTGCAGTGGCGTAGCCAAGGGGTGGCACACCGGGCACGTGCCCCCCCCCCCCCCCCCCGAAATTTTTTTTTTGCCATGGCAGACACAGCGAAAAATGACCATTTCAAGGGGGTGCCCCCCCCCCCAAATCAAGGAGGTGCCCCCCCCCCCCCCCCCCGAAAAAAATTTCTGGCT
>JALIZH010025456.1:255000-330179 GCA_030522465.1 Rhipicephalus appendiculatus
AGTACCTGCATTCAAAGGGATAATTATATACCTGCGAATGATTTAGCGTGAGGGGTCTTCGTATTGTGCAATCCTAACGGCCGAGCTGACCGAACACGGAATGTATAAGGAGTGTTGGGAGTAGCCGGGTGGCGTGGGGCAACGTCAGCGTCTGCACTGGACTTTAATAAAGTTGCACTCACTCACTCACTCACTCACTCACTCACTCACTCACTCACTCACTCACTCACTCACTCACTCACTCACTCACTCACTCACTCACTCACTCACTCACTCACTCACTCACTCACTCACTCACTCACTCACTCACTCACTCACTCACTCACTCACTCACTCACTCACTCACTCACTCACTCACTCACTCACTCACTCACTCCACTCACTCACTCACTCACTCACTCACTCACTCACTCACTCACTCCACTCACTCACTCACTCACTCACCACCACCACCACCACTCACCACCACTCACTCACTCACTCACTCACCACCACCACTCACTCACTCACCACTCACTCACTCACTCACTCACTCACTCACTCACTCACTCACTCACTCACTCACTCACTCACTCACTCACCACTCACTCACTCACTCACTCACCACTCACTCACTCACTCACTCACTCACTCACTCACTCACTCACTCACTCACTCACTCATCACGTGTGATGTGAGATGCTTTGAAGCGCCATTCCATCACGCTTCCGGCTATTTTAAGTGTTAGTTACCACGCTTTCATCGTGGCAGTGCTTCAGCTCGCGAAGTGTTATCTAAGAGCGCAGGAAACGGGAAATGTTATTGCTCAGCTATAATTGCATCAAATATGATGAAGTTACTTGCATTTAAACATTTTGAAATGAGTTTAGAAACGGAATGCCAGACCCCGTTCAAGCTACCGCAGCGAGAGAGCTGCATGTATTGGGAATCACACCTGAGCAGCAGATAGTTCGCAGTCTGTTAACAGCGAAGCTGTTCTTGGTCGAGCCTTTCACGTCCGGGATCCGTGGTAACGCTTGTGGGCATCATAAATGGGTGTGCGCCACTGACACTGGGTGAATCACACTACTCACCACTGGTCCACTAAGAATGAAGGCACAAGTTAGTCCAACAAATGGGTATGCACCACATAAATCTGTGGGGCCTATCAGAAAACTGTCATCATCGCAAACACGTATGTGCCACAGAAATTGGGTAAATTTCACAACACACAACTTCCATTAAAAATGAAGAAGGCAACAGTTAGCCCAACAAATGGCGTGCGCGTTACCATAGTCGCACCACTGTCACGTGATACTTTGTGGTTACAAAAGGTGGTGGCTATACTACCACCTCAAATCTCACCAAAGAGTGTTTATTAAAGAGCAGTGATAGAACAAATCTGAAAGACTTGCAAAACACCGAAATTCGTCCGCCTGACGAAGGAAACGCCACCAGCTTCGGTGTTTCATCGGTGTCCGCGAAGCGGAGCAGGTTGAATTTTTTAAAATCGGCCTTCAAGAAAAGAGTATGCTCTGCGGGCTAACTCTGAACTACTCCCACACGGAGATAAATAACTCTGGCGAAAGTAGTACAGTAGCTTTGCTCTTGCAGTACCTACTGTGTATCTGTGAGTGTACTGCCTTGAAGACACGTTTCACTTTGGTGTTATACAGACTCCTATGACACAGGGATCAACCATGTTTGTTTTATAAGTTACAATCTTGGTGTTATTACTTGAAACGATGATGTTTAGACGATAATAATAATGAACATTGTTAGGGTTTGAAGTCTTAAAACCACGATATGGTTATGAGGGATGCCGCAGTGAAGGGCTCCGGAAATTTCGACCACCCGGGTTTCCTTCAACGTCCACCCAAATATAGGTGCACGGGCTTTAATCATTTTCGCCTCCATCGAAAATGCGGCCGCCGCGGCTGGGATTCGATCCCGTAACCTTCGGGTCAGCTGTGGAGCACCATAACCACTAGACCACCCTGGCGGGTTAACGAAAACGTGATCAGGTTCGCGAGAGGAGAATGAGTGTGCAGTTCTAATAGCGAAGCTGTTCAAGCTCACCGTAATTTGTCTGCCGGAAACAGAAATGATGATTGCCATGAACCGGCACGCGCTCTCTACATCCTCTTCTTCATCTTCGTCCTCTTCGCTCCCCGAAAACGTGCGCCGATTTCTCCGGAGTGGGTCGTAATAACCCTGATAGGTGAGAGAACGAGTACAAGGAGAGAGAACGAAAGAAGGAGATATAAAGAGAAAGGGGAAATCATTGGTGAGAAAACAAATCTTCACGAGGCGGGGATTCGAACCTGCGTACCTTGAAAGGCACCTCGTGATGGGTCGTGGAAGTAAATTGATAGTAAAGAAAGGGGGAAATAGAAGGCGACCAAGACAGTGCACAACACCAAAGTAGTTGATGCATTAGAACAGAAGATTGAGCGCTTTGGTAAGGATTCATACTTGCAACTGGGCGCACTTAAGATATGCGCCAGGTGTAAACTTTTCTTTATAGTTCAGTGTTAGAACGCAGCTCTTAGTCGCCCGTTCCTACGTTGAGTGGTGCCGCCGTCGCCGTTTCCGTCGGTGGTGTAACAGATAGACATGAAAAAGTAACCGATAGACAAGATGAGAATAAAATACCCATGATCAAATGGGATTTGAACACGGACCCTCTGCGTGGCAGTCGAGTATTCTCGCACAGAGCCACGCTGATGCTTGATACTCATTTGCAAAAAGACCGTATACAGGCGTTATGTGGGGCAAGGAATCGCGTTAACCTATGCATTATAGCGTGGCAGACGAGAAAAAAAATAACAACCAGTCATCACTCAATGCTATAATTGCGCGACGAGTGTGTGGCTTAATGCTTCCCAACCACTGCAAAGTGCTCAGCCGTAATTCTTCATCGTCATCACCCACATGAAGCAGCAACAAAGTGCACATGATACCTTACAGATGTGTAGCGGGTACCTCGCTTATCCGCAGAAAGGCGAATAATGGCGCAGTGGGTGCTGTCCTACTTCCCAAAAATTAAGGCTTATGGCGTAGCCGATACCTTGCGTAAAACCAAAACTTCTAACCCAGTTGTCCTTGCCCCAACACGCAGCTGCGCTCAGAATTCGCATTAGGCACTGTCGTAATCAACGGTGAATCCTTTTTTTTTTCAATAAAATTCAGTGGCGAGTTTGTGCCTGTCCTGTCCACTCCTGTGGTCTATCGTCCAAACATCGTGAAGCGCACACATTTACAAGTATGAGTAGATACATGCCGGCTTCCACGACGTGTGAACAAGGGTTCCGCAGTGTGATAATCTAAACACCTTCGTTGTCTTTTATTTTTTTCTTACGTCCGCGCACCGAAAGCGCCCGCAGATTCGTTATTTTCATATTTGCCCTCGCAGGAAACGTGCGCGCACGCACAGATGTTTGGCCGCACTTAATTAGGTTAAGTTGTGTATAGGCGTGCGTATGTGCACTATACATTACTAGATTTCTTTCTTTTCCGCTGGCGTTACTAAGCGCTCTCTCCGATGATGTATATCCTGCTGTTTAGTCGAAATAAGAAAGAAAGCTTGATGGAACGAATAGAAAGAAAATTTGCTATGTGGGTCGAAAATTGTGCTTGTGCGGTCAAGCGCTGCGTGATCGCATGCCGTGTGGGGTGTGACGGGAAAAAGCTGTGGGACGAGTGCTGAAGGGTACGCGACATTAGTCGGGACGGATGAAAAAAAATAAAACAAGAAAACTTAGGTTGCGTTTTATAAAACACGTATTTTTGTAACGTCCTATCGGCAAGCGTATATACCCCTGCGGGTAAAGGCTTGCGGGCCATGACAGCGTCAATTTCTTATTATATTAATTTTTCGGAGTGGCCGTGCTGACTGGAATTGAGGTCGAACGCGAGACACATGCGCTACAGCGGCATTGCCCGATCTCAGACTGCACGTGAACAATTATAACAAAGATAAGCAGGTGTGGTCTACGGGCTTTCGTGCCATCATGGGGCAGGCAACCACATACATACGCCGTGTTGGACTTGGTCAATGAGGCCTTGGTCAAGGGGCCTGCCTGTGCTTCGAGCTGGTGACAGCTAACCGTGCGTTTACAACAGACTTGCACGAGCGGCTGTAGACTCATAATCATGCCGTGTGCTGCACACGACTGCCGCTCTGCTCTGTGACGTTAAGCGTGTGTGTGTGTGCTTCCCCTCTGTTTTAGGTGCGAAGCACCTTAGGGTCTCGGCTTGTCGGCGTCTAATGTCGTCATGGTGTGTCATGTAGTCACGGTTCATCATAAAACGGGTATGCGCCACAAAAATTGGCTCAATCCCACCACTCGCCACCGGTCCACTAAAAATGAAGAAGGCCACAGTTAACCCAAGAAATAGCCGACGACGTCAGTGAAGCTGAAACACCCTTCCCTGTATGCCGTAGGGAACTGAAACCGGGCATGTAAGGAAAGAAGAAGAACACGAAGAAAAAGAAAGAAGCACCTTATGGTAAGCTGCATTCCGACGCAGTTTTCGCGACGATGTTAGTGGAGCGGAAACAGCCTTCCGTACATGCCTGGTTTCAGTCTCGGCACCACTAGTGCCTCATCAAAGAAATCTCTTTCATACCACTGCATGCTTCGCCTCTCCCCAGGTTTCACTTTAGTGGAGCTGAAACACCCTTGCCTACATGCTTCGCCCCTCCTCAGTTTTATTTTGATGTTATCTCGCTTTCTTTCTTCTTTTAATTCCCCCCCCCCCCCCCCCCCCCCCCCCCATCCATTTTCCCTGTACAGGATAGCATACTGGTTATGCCAAGCTGTTTCTTCTCTCTCCTGTTTTCCTTCCTTCAAGTTCAGATTAAAATTTCGTCAATTCGACCCTTCGTTGTCACGGAAAGTTGCGGTTTCACGCAAGAGAGTGGCCGCGTGATTGCGCGCCGAGCGCGGCCGGTTCGGATATCTCCGTTGAAAATCGTTGTTGAACTTCTGGAATTACGTGGAACTTTTGCGATTTCTGTAAAAAGTGCATATGCCGTAAATTGACAGGGACTACGAATTTCTAGTAGAAACCATTGTCCTAAAGTCAATAATTATAAAGGTAATTAACGAGTTCTCGCTAATAAGTCAGTTCAGTGTCCCTTTTGCAGCGTCAAAGTGTTTCCGCCTCGATGTAGAGTACGTGTGCGAAAATGACAGAGCTTTGTTGTCATATCATTTTGATGAAAAGAAATCAGGAGGGCTTTTGGCTCAGGAGGGCTTTTTGTATCACCACCATCACCAGCCTCACAGGTCAGCCAGTACAATCTCTGCTTGAAAAATTTTTATTGTCTAACAAAATAACACCCCGTATATTACACACTGTGCCGTAGGTTCACCGGACAAAAGACCCGGAAGTTGCTTCGCGTGGACACTATAATTGATTTAAATTTTCCTCTTGGCGGTATGGTATAGTTATGAAGGCTCATCGCTATGGGGCGCTCGCGTCGTCTCTTCTCTCGTGTAGGACGCTATAGTGCTAATAAGCTAGATCATCTGAGCAGGGTGGCGTCGGCCATCTCTTATTATTCGACGTGCGCTTGCGCAATCTTGGAATGCGAGGAGTTAATTGGATAGGCCGCCCACCACTTCGCTTGGCTGATGGCACGTGTCAACATCGGTCGATCTTTTTTATGAAGCTCTGTTTTGTGCACGCGTGCGTGTGCATTGGGTTGTAGTCGAATTATTATCTCATTCTTCTTCTTATTATTATTATTCTCATCATCATCGTCGCAATCTAGTGAACTGCGTCGTTTGGTGAAAAAGCTCTTCAGCGAATGCATCATCTCTTGAAGCCATGTAACGGTTCCAGATAACACGAAACGCTTGTGTTCTTCTTACGTAATCATAGGCAGCCAATATGCTTAATTAAAAGCGCATGTATACTTTTTATGGGTTGTTCGAACAAAGATGCCGTTCTATGAATGCAAAATCGCGTAGAATTCATAATAATAATATCTGGAGAGTTTTACGTCCCAAGACCACGATATGATTATGAGGGACGTCGTAGTGTAGGGCTCCGGAAATTTCTACTATCTGGTGTTCTCTAACGTGCTCTGACATCGCACAATACACGGGCCTCTAGCATTTCGCCTCCATCGAAATGCGACCACCGCGGCTGGGATCGAACCCGCGACCTTTGGGTCAGCAGCCGAGCACCGTGACCGCTACACCACCGCGGCGGACGTAAGATTCATAGATACGGAGATAAAAGGTACGATTTCTTTGTGCGCTGGAATTAAATGCTAGACCGGCAGACTTACTTCGCATGAAGCATTAGGTGCACGGCGGGCATTCCGCTATCAATCCCAAACGCTAATGGATAGTCTTTATCGGAGTGGTTTGATGCCCCCCACATATACGTAAAAGCCATATATGGCACTCCTGCCAAGTGCCATATATGGCTATTAGATGTCTTATACATGTCCATATATGGTCATACAAGGATAAATACAAGGTCATATACTCTTACATTTGCATTTATAACGACATAAAAGAATGCGCTAGATTTGTTCGTAAAAGGAAATTTAGTTTTTTTTTTCACTTCTTGCCAACGAAATGGGGGAAATTCGTTTCCACATAGTTCCTTTACTAAATATTATAGCTTTCTTGCTAAGCTTCACTAACCTGCGCCTAATTCTATACGCCATCGCTTTCTTCATTTCGCCCGCATTAAAATGCACGAGTGGGCATCCACGACTGCACCTAGATAGAATTTATTTTAATGAAACTATTTAACTCTGCAACCAAACAGGGTACCCTTACGTTTTGGTGTATACGCATATTTAGATATAAATATCTTTGTTTTTCATTTGGGAGTGTTGCACAAATTTTTTGTACTTTGTTTCGTGTACTTAAAAATCGTCTTTGATACGGATATTCTGATTCGTTGGTTAGCATATTTGTAACCTTTATAACATTTTATGTTGACACCCGACTTATGGCCAATCCTCCCGAAGCCGCTGTGAACCATGGTTGATTACAACAACAACAACAACAACAACAACAACAACAACAACAACAACAACAACAACAACAACAACAACAACAACAACAACAACAACAACAACAACAACAACAACAACAACAACGACGACGACGACGACGACGACGACGACAAGTAGAACCGAGCTGAAGGTGCTGCAGGTCCACATATAGCTCACATGTCCGCGCTGCCCCACATCCCCATGCCCCTCCACTCGTGCTTTAATATCTATTCGTGCTTTAATATTTAATGTAGATGAATACCCTCATCATCCCGGGCCATACCTACCATTCCCAATCCTCAAGTTAATCAACCTCGACTTCCTCCTAGGGGAAGGAACCTGAGCGGCTCAGGCCTAGCGTCGGCTGATCCAACAGGCACGCAGAATGGGCCCTGAAAAGAGAGAGAGAGAGAACACGCTGCGCTGTCAAGAACGCATACGAGCACAAACTCACAAAGTAGCGTGGGTCCAATTTACTTAATGCTTGTTTTCATGTCACTTCTTTTGTGGTTGCCTTTTCATTCTTTTCTTTTTTTTTTTTTTTTTTGTCATCGCGTCTTCAAGCGACAGAGGAGATTGCGCATCAGCACGGCGGCATTCACGCTACGCGCGTTCGGCAACGAAGGGGCGGCGCGGGTCAATTTTCTACGCTCGTCAGGAAAAAAAAAAAAGCGGCGTCGACAGTTGACAGCTTGCGCAACACGCCGACGCTGCCGGTGGCAACAAAATGGAGAGCGACGCTCGAGTGGCCAGATGCCGTTCCCGCCAGGCCGGTTATATAAGGCACAGCACGCGTCAGGAAAGACGGCTGGTTGCGTAAGAGGAGACGAATGGAGCGGGAACGATATGCGAACTATAGAGGAGGCGGCAAAGAAAACACACAGACAACGGCGATGGCAAAGCGAGCTGTACTGCACGCAGGGCGGGGACGCGCGCACCTTCGCTTGCGGTCACGGCTGTCATCACCGATTCAGGGCCGCCGGCGCGCGCGCCAAGTCCGTCACGTCTCATTAGATTGAGCGATTGTTCGAGCGTCTTGCGTGCGCGGCAGCGGCGACGCAGCCAGTCGTCACCGATGCTGCAGCGTAGTCACGTCGTAGTGCCGCGGCGCTGGGGAAGTTGCCGGCCTCTGTGTCTTGTGCGATATCAACGACCTGTGCGTACATGTGTGTTCGGGTGAACGTCTTCCCCGTCCTCCGGTGCCTCGTGCAAGGTGAGGCCCGAGCTCTGCTCGTTCAGTGGGGTGACGTCAGCGACGTCACCGCACTGATCTATCTGTGCGGTGAGATCCATGTGCCATTCGATGTTTCAACGACTCGAACTTGAAACACACGAGGCTCGCGACTAATTCAGCAGCAGTGATATGGCTTTTCAGAAACGCCACATCGCGCTGTTATAGGTAACCGCATTGCGAGATGCGAGAGCTCGTTCTTCAGTTCATATTGGTGTGCGTTTCTGTTTTGTGCAGATTCTGCGTGACTTAAGGAAATGTTTCTAGTTGTTCGAAGTTGTAGTGGAGGCTTGTTTAGTTTGTATACGATAAGCGAGGAATAAATGAGCTAACAAAAATATATATATATATTTAGCACTTCTAACAGCTCCTGTCAGAACAGCTTTGCGAAGAGTTTTCGCATGGCATAAGTGGGGTATACGTTCACGCCACCCGCATGGTCCCTGATTGCACAAAACCATCTGTATATGTATATTACGCATCTGAGCTCCGCTGCTCAATTTTGCACCGCCGGACAAATTATTCAATTAAGAAGGGAGATAATACCGAAAACTGCTATTACTTCTTCGTTTACTTTCTGTTTGCCTACCAGCGCCGTTCGCACGCAACGGAAAATAACCGAAGTTCCACCTAAGGCCCGCAAAAAATGGCGATGAAAGGGTTGCCTGCAGGGCAGTAACTAGGTGGCAGTTTAGGGAGTTCTGACACCCCCGAGACACCCCGAAATATTTTCATGCTTTAACTTTTCATCATCATCATCATCAGCCTGACTACGCCCACTGCAGGGCAAATGCCTATGTATACTAAAGCATTTACACGCCTTCACATCGACCACCAGTGGGCAAAGTTAGCCGTTCGACAAATAAACTCCCCCCCGAAAAAAATTCATGTGTACGTCCTGGCTGCCTGGTATTGCAGACACCCATTTTAGACGACTTTACTTATGCCAGGTGACGTGCCACTTGAGTCTACGCATATGTCAATATCCCACCTCGATGTTTGGAGCAGTGGGAGGCGCGACTGTCCAGCTCTGACCTGGCCGACAAGCAAGCGCTGATCACCCAGGTTGAACGGGCGGCTAGAGCCAATGGGGCCCTCGACTAAGGCTCCCCCCTAAAGAATCGTTTACTCTTAAATAAAGTTGATCTATCTATCAATCTTCGCAAAATGGCTAAAAAAAAAAAAAAGAGCGCAGAGAGTTTCTGCTCTCGCCGTCCATATAAAGAAACAAATGCCCTAACGAGAACTCTTATGCAGATGGCGAATAGTGAGGGGGGCCTTATTACTAAAATTGTTAAACCATATGCGCAGAAGGTTGGCTTGCTGTGTGTGGCCACTGCGCAAATGCATGCTTCACATTTGCTATGCTAACCAATTCATGACATGCTGTTAGAGACAACCCATAGCACGAACCAATGTTTTAATATATGACATGTTGGCTCTGTTGGTCCACAGTGCTTTATTAAAATCGCCAATGAAACACGGTTAAAGGGTACTGACACGAACATTTTCAGTTGTTGTTGAAAGGCCAAGCCTTCAAGAGCCTAGCAAGTGGACTGCTAAGCGTGAGTGCACCCTGAAAAACTAATTACAGTATGTTTTTAAAAGTTAGTTTTGGTTCCTACTGTACCCTGACGACACAACATGGTATGAGCTCCTCGTCACGAGCGCTCGGCACCGTGGCTCCGTTGGTGACGCACAAGCGGCCATTTTGAAAGCTTTGGTACCTGACGTCATCACAACTAGCCAGACTGCTGCGTGAAGTCACCAGATTTCGTACTGCACACTGACGTCAAGCTAGTGTCGAAGTCGGTAGGTGCGCCGTGGGAAAATTGACTTTAATATCAAAATAAAATATCTAATCAGCATTTACTGAGCTTCACACTTGCTCGCAGCCGTCTGTGTATACAGATTTGTATGGCAGAGTAAACTCACCTTCGAAAAATGGCGTCGTACCCCTTTAACCTAAATCAAAGCATAATTAACAATTTCTGGGGTTTTAGGTGCGAAAACCACGATATGTTTATGAGGTGCGCTGTATAGTGGGGGGACTCGACATTCTCGTGTTCTCTAACGTGCGCTAGCATCACACAGTACACAGGTCTATAGCATTTCGCGTCCATCAAATAGCGACTGCCGTGGCCGGGATCGAACCTGCGACTTTCGGGTCAGCAGCCGAGCAACATAACCGCTGTACCACCGTGGCGGACCAACTCATAGCATAGATGAGCACTTTTAGAGCGTGACAGCTCTGCTAGTTCAAACCATTATTTTATGGAGTTTGTTCCTTCAACGCCTCACTCTCAAGAGAAAGACAGCTAAATTTACGCTTATCCAGCGAACAACGCTCTTTGTGGTCGTGAAACGCCGGCGTACGCAACGAGCGATGCAGACTTGTTGCGTCGTATAAAAGTCTTCGAGGACACGGCTTATGGATCCGTGTACACGTGCGGCGTTCGTTACGTTATATACGACGCGTAGACGCCGACCCACTGGTGCGTGAACGGTGCTATCTCGTAACCCGACATGAAGACCCTCATGCATAATGCACGTGCCAGCAACACGTGACCGAACGGCTGTTCGTTGTCTGGGATCCGTGGTGAAGATTGAATTTTACATGCCGAAAACGCGAAACGATTGCGAGGCATGCGAGGTGGGAGGAGACATTAAATAAACACTCAATGAACTGTATACATGGGTGATTCTGCATTACACTCTACATCGGAAGGTGGTTGCTGCAGCCGACGTCTCATTACACGACCTCGTCCGCATAATAGTACAACACTGTATGCGCGTAGCTATCACGGCGTGACGGTAAGCGATTTCGTCCTCAAGGTCGGTTTTTATAACATAGCTCGCCGCTATGTTATACCGATTACCGGGAGGCCGGGGGGAGTGGGGAATGGTGCACAAGGGGGGGCACATGAGGCACAGGCGTTGTTTTCAGCGCCTGTGCCTCGTGTTACCTGTGTCTGCCTTCGTGAAGTGCGCGCTGTATTTTCTTTGTGATGATGAACAACCAGCAAGCTCGAGATGTCTTGTTCAAGTTTACGTACTGTCGCTGGAGAATTCGCGTGTTTGAAGCGGTCCATTACACGTTCCATCTGCGTGCTCAAAAGCGGCAAGTCACTTTACGTAAGGTGGTTCTTACGTACTTGGATTGGAGATGCTCGGAGGAGTTTGTACGCTCACAACAGTTCAAGCGCTGACTTGTTCAACGCTTAAACCGACGACACAAAACTTAGGACGCCAGAGTCGTTCGTAGAAAAGTGCATTGTCAATGCAAACCTCTGCTTGACTTCGGGTGCGCAGTAATGTTAGCGACCCTGTATCAGCAGCGACGTTCTTTGTTCATTTTTCAGCACATCAAGGCTTCCTCTTTTCCCTGAACTTCCGTCTTGTTTGCATTCCTACATGTCATGCTCGGTGCATTCACACGTACACAGGAAATGTCTTCATTATGTCCTTAGAACAGTGTATATAAGACGCACATGTGGAAGCGCTTGTTCGCTAATGAACATAGGAGGTAACCACACAGCGGCCATTGATGCGTCTTTTTTTTCTTTTTTTTAAGGAACGAAGCTCCTTAGGCCGGCACCCCGCTGTCGCCGTCGCCGTTGAAGCTCCCTGGCACGGTGCCAGCTGTGGCGTCTCCCCCTCACGCAGGAGGATAAATGAGCTTTATGAGCGCTGGAACGTGGATGGCGTCTGCACGATGTGCAAAGCGCGAGAATACGAACGCATGCGGAACGGAGGCAGATTAGTCTCCCTCTCCCTCTTTCTTCGATTCTGCCCTCTCCCCTCAAACCGGCGAACGCGCAAAACCATCGCTTCACCCTGTCGTCCGCCCATTGGTTGGTCCGTTGCCTGGACAATGAAACGCCGCGCGCGCCGAACGCCGCGTGCGTCCCATTGGCTTCGCTCATCGGTTGTATTCGTACACGGAACAACTGCTAGTTTTAACAGTGAAGCCGTCGTAATTTGTGTGGCCTATCAGAATACTATCATAATCATAAACGGGTATGTGCCATAGAAATTGGGTGAAATCCCACTACTCACCCCTGGTCCATTGAAAATGAAGAAGGCAACAGTTAGTCCATGAAATGGCTGCGAAGCGACGGCGGTGAGCCGAAGACCCCGATTACGTACAACGAGAGAATACTATAGGGAACGGGAATGGTAACGGCGGCTGTGGGAAGACCCCGAAGCGATGGAAGGCCTACGCCAACGACGACGTGCCCGTAGATCTATGAGAGGTGCGAACGCTTGGTTTCAGCTCGAGTTTGAGTCTCTGGAGTTCGGACATCCGTGTCGTGTCTTTGACTGTGTGTGATTTAAGTCGAACCTCACTGCGCTGAGAATCTACGTAGCAACAACCTGCACCATCTAGCTAAGGCTTAGAAACAACAGAAACAGCCAGATTAGTTTTTAGAATCGTCCTGTCTCGTTGTTTAAAACCTTGAACGGCTTAGCTCAATCTTCGCCTTTTTTTTTCAATGTTCTTTTGTTTCATTTTGTCTCTGTATACAAGCAAAAAAGCATGCAGCGTCGCACTGCCATCTTAATTGGTCCTGAAGAAACCTCTAATAATAGCAAACAGCGACACTACACTCTCGATTATCATAGCGACAGAAATGGAAAAGGTTGTCTGGCTAGAAGCTCGCGACAGACGGAGTAAGCAGCTTAGGCGCTGCTTGTCAGGCCACAGCGGCCGAGGGCAGATTAGTACACATCACGCAGGCGCGCCTGCGGCGTTAGAGACGTCGAGTACAGTCGGCGACTACATAAGCGCGCCCGCTCGCGTCACGTGTGTGCGATAACCACAGCCGCGCGCAGTCTAATAAAGGACGAGGATTAAGAGTCCCGCGTGTCGCAGCTTTGCTCGCGTTCTTTGCTCACCACTCAGGCGTGTACCCCGTCTCGACCGTCGGGCAGCTGCACGCGCCATGGATATTCATGAGCGCAGGTGACAGGCCTAACTATAATCTAGCAAAAAAAAAAAAGAAAATGCGTCGCCTGTCGCGGCTCTTAATATTCCCGTTTTTGCATTCCGCGTAACGCGAGTTAAGCTACCGTGACACGAAATGTGACGTGTAGACGTCGAAACGATGACGCAACGCAGTGAACGCTTTGTTGCGTGGCATCTATAATTTGCATTCAAACTGCACGCAGCGTTGTTCAAGACGCGCAAAGACGCAGGCGCTATGGAAAGGTAGCCGGAAAGCGTGGCATCGTTGGTCGACGGAGTGCGTTGTATTTGGCGTTGTAAAGTGGCTTACTCGAAGAGACGGTGTCAGGTGTGTCGCGCAATTATGTTATGCGTAAACCGGGATGTTTGTGCACGCACTTATGACGCTGCCGAGTTGCACGGTAGCCATTATAGACATGGAGTGACGCGAACTATCAAGAAAAGCATAAAGCAAAATAAAGGCGCGTTTAGTTTAACCATGGATAGGTACTACGTCGGTGCATTACGTTGCACGGGCCGAATAGCGTGACAACGGCGAGTTCCTGCGTCTGTCTGTAGATAGCAGCGGAAGAGACGCTGGTTGGAGGAATATACATTCTGTTGTTGTTCATCACTTGTGGTAGTAAATGAGGTTTTGCAACGCGAGAACTGGTTCTGCAGAAATTGCGGCTAGGTAAAGTATAAAAAAGTAAGATAATAACATCTCTAAAGTAACATCGAACACAATGAAAACCTTTCATTATTACTTATAACAAAAGGCAAACCACGGAATATGCTAAAAATGCTCCCACCTCCCCGAAGGGACTCGTGAGGAAATGCGAATGCATTTCGCGCGCGCTTCTCCATTTAGATATGGTGGTTGTGGTTCGAAGAAGGAAAAGGCGCCTAATTTCTGCAGCCCGGTCAGGGAGCACCGCGCAGCGCCTGTTTTTTTCTGTTTTTTTTTTAATTTTTTAATTTTTATATATATATATATATATATATATATATATATATATATATATATATATATATATATATATATATATATATATACACACGTGCGAGTGAGAGCGGACGGGAGAGTAGGGCGCAGGGAGAGAGAGCGAACCGGCGAGAGAAGGAGCGGCGAGAAGCACTGCACCTACCCTCTCCTACACTCTCTCGCACCACATGCTGCGGTTGCTAGGGGCGAGGATAAGCGCGCGTGCCCACAGCTGTTGCTATGGGAGGGAGTGAGCGGAGATAACACCTGCCGGCGCGCGGCCGCCGCCGCGGACAACGCCGGATGCCGCCGGATGCCTGACAAAGCCCGACTAATAAATGCATTCGCATTTAAAAAAAACCATGACATTACGTTGTTCATGTATGCATGTCTTGTGTAACACAGCTCAAGACTTGAAAACCATATTTTAAAAATAACTAATATGCAACCAAAAATCATGCTAGGAGGGTGAGTTGACAGGAAGGTCAATTAAAAAGTGTCACCTACGTGGAGAACTCATTTTCAATATAGACTGTAGAGAGAGAGAAAAAAAAAAACGTTTATACCTGACAGTGGCCGACTAGAGAGACTATATTCCTCCCGTTACCCGCCTCCTCGATTTCTTTTCCACACGTACATCCAAAGATCCCATAAGACACAAAGACGATGGAAGCAGTGGTGGATTTCACTTGGTTCGCATTACCACAAATGCGCACTCAGATATACGGGGGGGCAAGATTTTTTTCACAGTACACAGCGCTGCTATTGATGATTTCCACGACCAAAATATACAAGTACTCAATACGTTGTCTTCTGTGCAAGTACGTTCATACAATTCCAGAGAGTAAACCAGCGAAAATAAAACGAACATGGCGGTGAATGATAACTAGACCGAACTGGTCGCGTACAACTTAAAGAGCCCAGGCAACCGAAGCGCTGCAGCCAATCGCCTCCGCGACTAAAGAAAAAAATTTTGCAGATCCCAAGTACCATGGGAATCGATGTTATGCGAAGCATGCGGAGGCAGAGTGACTGGGTCTTATTGACCGAAACGTTACGAAATGACGTTAAGGCTATGTAGGTACAAATGTGGTACGCAGAGGCATATGTTGAACAGTCGCATATGTTTGATATAATCAGTTGTTTACAGTTGCGTAACGATGCCAACAGAATCATGGGTATTACCTGCACCAGATCCGGTAATCTGATATGTAGCACTTGTGCTTGCGAGGATGGCAGCCCTGGATAGTGCTTCGTGGACCAACTACAGTGTATGGCGCTTAAGTATACAATTGACGTTAACCCGACATGATGCCTGCCTCACAGGAGTAGATACGTAATGTTTATAAAAATAGATAGCCAGCACTTGAAGCACAATTGACGTTTCACCAACATCACGCCTGCATAGGGTCTTTTTCCAAAGCAGTTCCGAGACCTGGCGTGGCTCTGTGGTAGAATACTTGATTGCCACGCAGATTGCTTGGGTTCGATTCCTGCTGGGACCCTGATATTTATTATTTGTTTTCGTCGGGTCAACGCTGCCGACGTCAGTTTTTCTGAATGCTCTCGCTTTTAAATTACTAATGTCTGTCCTCGCCGTTCCTGGGTAGACATCAATTGTCAAACACCAGTGGCGCATACCCGCATTCCGCGGCCCGTGGTATACGGGTATGTGCCACAGGTGTCTGCAGGAAAGGGTTTGACGACGTACGCGACAGGAGTTTCATGTTATTCATGTCATGACCAGCCAGACATATTCGTCACACCCTCTTACCCTCCCATACAAATTTTGGTATACCCCAAGTTAAGGAGGCGATCACGAGAGCACCCAGACGTAGGCGGCTAGATAGATAGATAGATAGATAGATAGATAGATACGTAGATAGATACGTAGATAGAAACGCAAAAGTGCTTACAGTACGCAAAGAAATGCTTCGCATTTAATACTTCCGCTCGTGCTCTCGACAGTGCTCTTTCAAGGCGGCGTTACCAGCCGTCCGGGTCATGACGTCAATCTGGAGTGCGCGTTTATTGGTGCAGGCTTGTGTGCATCCGCCTTTGAGGAGGTGGTATCGCAGACTTCTGAAGTCGTATCCGATTATAGCCCTTGTTTTGTGCGGTTGTTCTTCATCGCAGTCTTCGTTTTATTTTCGCTTGTTTGCTCGTACGAAGACTGCAAGTACTCGCTGTGTTGAGATCACCACAAAGAGTTATACGCGTTGAGATCGAATGCCAACTCCATCAGCCGTAAGGATATACTGCACGTTCTGGATACCTTGAAACCAGTTGTTGTAATGCTGTTTTGTTCCCATTTGTACTTATCGAACGTCACGTCCGCAGTCCAGATGCTTTCCCAGAACAGCAACAAAACTCCTTGTCTGCAGGCATTGAGGGTCTGAAACAGTGATACCGCGCCCCACCTCATGCAGGGCAACCTTTGATCGCGACGTTGACGGAAGAAGAGCAGTTTGTCGCTCCGTGTGGGTTGTGCTTGTGAGAGTGGTGTGTGGTTGTCAACAGGAGGGGGATGGACTGCGTGCCTGCTTGTTTAAGAGACGCTCATAAGATCCTGTGGAGAGCGAACGTGTGTCCTAACGCTGAGATGTATCGTCTTCTTGCTCTGTTTTATCTATAAGGATATATAAGCTTTTCAATTCTAACCAAATTTGAGTTTTGTATCTTCAATCGTTCACACCAGAGCTTGCAAACCTTCAGTAGCATCGTAGATTTCAGTCCATTTGCTTTGATCACCGCGGAGGAATCGGACTCTGAAGTAGTTTTTAGACAACCGAGCTTTGTCACCCTCGATAACTGCACGATGAACTGTGCTACATCTGCGCTATTTTTTTCTTGTTCACACTTTCCTTTTTAAATTGCTTACTCATTTTCCGGCCATTTACCTCTTTCAATGTGAGGTGGCAAATGAAATGCGACCTTGTCACCTCGCTGCCTTTCCTTTGGGGTTTCTCTCTTTCTCTCCTTAATGCCTTGCGTAATCTGTACGCCGGCTTGAAGAACAAATTTAAAAGGAAATTGCGTGCCCCTACACTGCATATGTAAAAACAGGGTGATGGAATAGATTTCTGTGAGGAAAACAACATGGACGACAAAAAACAACCTAACTATTCATCTCCAATCTGATCATTGTTACTTCTTTTCACAAATTTTGGTATAAATGGGTCAGTTTTCTTTAGGGTTGGAGGGGTGGGGGGAAAGGTTTTCTAACCGTCGTCAACATTAACGTATACGAGGCTAAGGGCTTGAGACAGCACGAGTAAAATCTCTGGCGCTTAAGTTTCCTAAACATTAAAGAACAGCAATCGTGCTGGATGGCGCTCGGCTCTTCGTGAGATCCAAAGGAGCAACAGTAGAGCTCAGCTATACTGTGCAACAGGCATTGTCCAGAAAAAGAACTCCCTTTCTTTCCTTTATCTCTCTCTTCCTCCAAAATCGAAGTAAATAAAAAGTGGGCGCTAAAAATTTGTCGAGGGTAGAAGCACGCCGGCTTTAAAGCGTCGCAGTAAGTGGCTCGCTTTGTCCGCGCTGCAGAAAACTTTCGGCAAAAAGGTGGCGCAAGGTTGTCTCCCGGCTGTAATAAACTTAAACCTTCGACATCCAAAGTCCGGAGAGACATACCTTTATAAACCGACAGGCTACCGGCTTATTTCTTTCTGCCTTGACTCAATGTACGTTAAGGGCCAGCTATATAGGCTGTGTAATGGAATCGATTGGTCGCACCACCCCGCGCACTATACGCTGTGTCGGTTGCCCGTGCCACGCGAGAGAGCAGAAGTGGTAGCCAGGGGGGGGTTGAGGGTGAGGGGTGGGGGGGCGGTTCGGGGCCACAAAAGCCCAATAAGATCGATCTTCTACGAGCCGCCGTGCGGCCAGGAGAGAGACCAGCGACCGTCCGAGACGACGCCGCTCACGTCCTATTTCGGGGCCGGCCTTGGTGCCCGCGAGTACGCGCTTGGGGAGTACGAAAAAAGAAGCAAAACCGAAAAAAAAAAACAGTTATCGGTCCTGGGGAGCAGAAAGGCGGCTAAGGTTCTCGGGAGAGCCATCCGCCAGACGCAACATATATCGCGCCATCCGCACGAACCGCCGGCCTTGGTGCGAAAGAGCGAACTGCTGCACCTCGGCCGTACAGCAATGGCGCGTGTGTCTGGGTAGCGAAGAGCTCATATATTGCCGGACAGGGTCGCGGTCGGTAATTCGCGCGTTATTAAATAACAGAGCCGCGCGTGGCACGCGGCGGTGTGCTTTTATATAGGTGTCCGATACTCCCGCCTGATTAGATATGGGGCCTGCCTCGTATTTTGCTCTTCATGATCGAACGAGACGGGGCCAGCGGCATACGCAGCTCGCATAATCGTCCACGTGCCTGCCTGCCAGTGACGGGAAGTGGATGCGTTGTCTATGTATTAAGGAATATGCCGTACGTAAGACGTGAAAATATTGGACGTTACGCAACTCTCACCGTCTTTTCCACATATAATTAGGGAGCCAGTATTCACGAAGTCGGGATGGCTTCGCGAATGTGGCGCACCTAATTAGCTGTGAGCGTTAGAGCCTCGGCGGATAGCTTTTGTTTCCTCCTCTTTCGAAACAGAGCCGTCACCCGGATTCAACAACGACAAAAAGATGTGCCGTCAGAACTGTTGGTAGAAGGAGGGGCATACAAAAAGTGCTCTTTGAGGTAATTATTTGCGAATCTGTGTAGACAGCGGGTCAATGGCATGCAGGCAGAACTCACAAACGCAGATCATTATCAATTCGTGCCCCAGGTCAGGCTACATTCAAACCCGACTACATCGAACTCGGGTAAATCTAATTATCATTTATAACAAAAGAACTATATACATAGGAAAACGTACGTATACATCGAAAAAATTGGCGGTAACACTTCATGTATGCATTGAACGTTGGGCAGCAGCGCAGTGCGAAACGCCCAAAAAAGTTTTCGTTTCTCTCACAACAGGTTGGCTTTTTCTTTCGAAAGGAGGCTTTTCCCGCATGTATTTGGGAGAGCTCGCGGTGTTATTAGGAAAGCGCCGCGCGGAGCGAGTAGAAACTACCGCTTGCCATCTCGTGGTTTCTCCACATGACTCCACTTCGTCGCGTCTGTCGGCCCACCGTGCGCAGTCGCCGTTCGCTTCTACGCGATTCTCCGCTCCACGGCAAGAGCCTGCGGTTGTTAGGGGAGGTGGCGACGATCAACCCAGTCGAACGTGGAGAAAAGAAGCCTGACGTCACCGCTACGTACAGCATCGCAATACTACTACTACTACTACTACTACTACTACTACTACTACTACTACTACTACTAATAATAATAATAATAATAATAATAATAATAATGATATCTGGAGTTTTACGTCCTAAAACCACGATTGATTATGAGAAACGCCGTAGTGGAGGGCTCCGGAAATTTAGACCATCTGGCGTTCTTTAACGTGCACTGACGCCGCACTGTACACGGGCCTCTAGCATTTCGCCTCCATCGAAATGCGACTGCCGCGGCCGGGATCGAACCCGCGACCTTCAGGTCAGCAGCCGAGCGCCATAACCACCACTGCTCCACCGCGGCGGACGAGCATCGCATGAAGCACGCTGATTACGATATTGAAGAACAAGGCCGACTATAGAGACTTCCGGCGCCTGACGAGTACTCACAGCTGTGTGTGCGAAGATGTAGAGGTGCTGCTTACACCGATACCGTATTTCCCGGGGTATAACCAGCCAGGGGAAAATTAAAACTACAATACCGCGCCTTGTTGTGAAGCTATACCTTCTTCGCATTATTGTGAAGTATAGTGCCGTGGAAACAGCTTGCTTGCAGAAATTCGCGCCAAAAACACGGTGAATTCTTCCAATGTTTTATACAGAGTTACATGATATATCGAACTAATTGCCACGCTTTTGCGAGGTTTGACTGCAGTGCATAACCTGCGAGCATCGGTCAAATGAAACGAGTGACCTCATTTCTCAGCGTTTATTTTCGTCCATTACACCAACTTGTCATTCGTCGCGCCAAGCATCCGATAAGTGGCTCAGGGTCGGGATTTTCGCTAAGAAAGAAAGAAAAAAAAACACAGAATATATCGGCTGATATATTGTGCGTACGGAGGACCAACGTAGCCTATAACAGCCTCACTGTAAAAAATAAAGCGGATTATGGTTGCAGAATAAGTTGCCTTGAAACGTGTTTTCCAAGCACTCTATTGCATCGATTCCATTCGTTTCGTGTATGCCCACCCAGTCGTAAATCTCATGCGATACAGCGTGAACACTGCTTCGCAGGAGCCAATGATAAAGGGAAAGAATAATGCAGACTGACAGAAACCGACGTTACGAAATTTGCCTCCAGGTCTACATGGCTGTTTCACGCAACTGAGCGCATCTGCGTTTGACAGGCACTTCTTTTCGACTTGGCACGAGTACCTATTGTATTAAACGAACACAATAGTTGATAGCCTCTGAAAACCAAAAAAAGAAAACAACAAAAAACATCGTCTTCAATCTATTGCTCGCGTCAAGGTGCCGCATACAGGCGGCGCTTATTACGCAATATTCTTGATTAAAAAGTTTACGCTGATAACAAAACCGTACAATGCAGTGTACGCTTACATAATTGTGTACAAGATGCAAAACAAGGGGCGTGAACAACTAATTCTCAGTGTTTGCATCTGTTGGGTGCAAACAGAAAAAAAAGTGAGTCGTTTCTGCTGGCTCATAGCTGTTTCTGCGAAATTTTCGATGCATCAGCCGATGTTTCTGCCTTTTCCGAACCCACGCTCTCGGTCGATCACATGAGGGGATTAAGGGATCCAAGGATTAAAGCGAAGATCACTGGTGCACGTCGTCAGACTGGAGCGATGGGCATCTATCTTGTCAATGGCTTAAACACACAAGGAACTTATCTTTCCGCTCTCATTTCGATATCTCTTTCCCCTTTCTCGTACCCCGAGTGAATGGCAGTAAATCAGATGTTTCAATTCCAGTTAGCCTCCTCAACTTCCTATCTCTCTCTCAGCATGAGGCGATGGATCCGCATGTATAACTGTTCTATTATATGTTACGTATGGGCTGCTTAGGTGAGATTGAGGTAAAGAAATGCCTACCTTGAAGCGGAAGCCGCGAATTCCTAGGCATTGCTTGCGCGCACGCACACACACGCACACACACACACGCACGCACACACACACACACACACACACACACACACACACACACACACACACACACACACACACACACACACACACACACACACACACACACACGCACGCACGCACACACGCACGCACGCACGCACGCACGCACACACACACACACACACACACACACACACACACACACACACACACACACACGCACGCACGCACGCACACACACACACACACACACACACACACACGCGGGCGCGCGCGCACACACACACACACGCACAAACGCACGCACGCACACACAAACACTCTCTCTCTTTTTCACTCTCCCTCCCCCCTTCTCTCTCTCTCTCTCTCGACAGCCTTCATGCTACTTCACAGGAAACGCAAGTCGATACGTCTCATTTCGCCATCTCATTTATGTCTCCAACTACCTTAACTTAACTATCAGATTGCTTAAATTTGGCACACAGTACGTCTATGACGACCTGAAAAAAAAAAAAGAGGACTAAAAGCCGGATATTTAAGGAAGATATCACATTCACAGATAAGTCGTTCTAACGAAAACCCATGAATAGAAAAACCGAAATTAGTTTTCGCTGAGTTTCGCAATATGAGACGAAAAACATGGTATACGTGACGCGCTGGCCTACATATTCGAAGCTTCGAAAATGTAATAGCATCTCTACACATGCATCCGTAGACTGTGATCATTCCTGTACTGTAGCATGTACCGCATAATGAGGCAATTCGTATATTCGGCTGATGAGAAAATATGCGTTTTCTCGAAAGACACCCAATTAGTTCTGCGTAATTAATCACAGGCGGTTTTGCAACGCGTTCCTTCATTGGCCGTGACTACGTCCGCCTCATCCACAGCTCCCCTCGTTACCACGCATATTCTGTTCGTCGATACTGCAGTCACGAATGAATCTGCCCCACATCTTGCACGGCCGTGTCGTCTTACCTTGGGAGCGCTGGAGTAGCGTTTCGCCATCGCTGATTGCAGATCAACACTGTCGGCTCATATTCTGCTACGTCCCGCGGGGCTTGGGCGACGAAATTGAATGAAACTCGAAACGACGAGGAATTCGAGCACGGCTTTTCTACGACGAGCCCGTCAATATTTCCGCGCGCTTATTTGCCCGACCGTGCATGCGACGCCTGCCAATCTGTTGCTACTCAAGTAAGCGGCTTGCCTCGCAGAGGCCTTTCGCAAGAATGACTCTGCGAATATCTCCATCTCGCGTGCAGCATGGGCAACTATGGACAAGACGTGCATTTTATTTTTATTTTATTGCAGGATGTCAGAATTTGGTGCAACACGAAGCGTCCTTTGGCAGGCAGCTGAATTTTCTTTTAGACCATTCGTCCTGGAAGTATGCGTCTGAGTAAACAGTAAATAAAACGAATAAAATGCTCCCAACTGGATTGGAACAACTCGTGAAGTGCGTATTTTTGTTGATCGAAACTTAGCACAAACGGCAAAAAAAAAAAAGAAAAAAAAAGAAAAAAATTCAATTATAAGCTTTCTATGTTTACTATTGCCGTAAATGATAATTAGTAATTGCGTAATTTAGCGGAATTTAATCCACCCCCACTGAAAACTGCTTTAAACGTATCAACATTAAGTACCCCTATAGATGCGGCTCTATAGGTCATAATTTTGAACTATCAGTGTAGGGTAGCATATGTATCACACGTAGGACATTACAATGTTTAGTAGAGCCTTCTACGCCTTTTCATGGACAACGAATATACACGGCGTCTCATATATATATATATATATATCATGCCACACCCTAAAAATATGTCAGCTGTGAGTATGTGTGAGGAGTAGGCGCCAGAAGTATGTTGACTGTAGTAATCAACATAGGCGTACGCACGAGGAGGGCAGGGGGGGGCGGCCGCCCCCCCCTCCCCCCCCCCCGCCTAGTCACCTAAGAAGGGGGGGGCGCAAAGTCTGCCCCATACATTCATTTAATAGGGAAGGGGGGCGCTGCAACCAGCCGTCGCCCCCCCCCCCCCCCTGAAGGGGAACCCTGCGCACGCCTATGGTAATCAATGAACTAATTCTAATAATTTCCCAGCTTTTATAGTTGTAAATGCGTTAACTAAGCAATTTCAAGCAGTTTAAGATTCAATCAATTTTAGAAGAAACATCTAGATAATATTTTCAGGCACATTAAATTAGTGCTACTTTCTTCCCACGAAAGATGAGGAAAAACAGCACACAATAGCACTGCCAGTAAGAGTGGTATAAGGTTAGGAACGCTGATTTCTACAACTCATAAGGGATCACGGCGCATCGTCTTGTATGTGTGTGTGTGTGGGGGGGGGGGGAGGTGGGGGGGGGGGGGGGAGGGGATTTCGACCGAGGCATAGAAGAGAGCGCAAATGAAAGGCCACCTTTTCGGGATGAGAAAACCACACAAACGATCGCGTTTGATCCCTTTACTTGTGCCTCTTTATAAAAAAAAAAAAAAAAAAAAAAAAAAAAAAAAAAAAAAAAAAAAAAAAGCGGTGGGTGCCTGGTGGCGCTCAAAATCGAACTCGGAACCTCCCGAATTGAAAGAGGGCGCTCCACCACTTCACCATTGTTACAGCACTTGACTCCCATGTTCGCCAGAATGCAGCGCCCTCAAACAGAGAGCAGCAAATAATCAAGTCACTGTTTCATCGAAAGGGCGTAGTACTGAATGCGATAGCAACAAATACGAATGCTATACCAAGTAAGGCTAGCAGCTCACTCCTTTAGGATCCGATCTGGCGGAACTATACAAAACACTGGCGTAGGGGAATGCGGCCACTCCATTGAGCCAAAGGGCTTTCGTGCTTTCTCTCGCTTCAATGCGAGGTTAGCGGTGAGAGCACAACACGTACAAAGATTACAGTTGCTGCCCGAACGACGCAGCCCCTCCATCGTCATGCAGATATGGAACGCGATAGAGCGCGTTTCATCTCTGCTTAAGCCACGCCCGTATTCGTAAGCTTTCAGACGCCCATACAACAACGACGCGTGAGGCGAAGGTGTCGGTTTGGACTTTATACTGAACATGACGGCGACGGCGAAAATGCGCCTCGAGTGTCCATGTAATCGTATAAAAAGACTGACAGGGCCACTTATGCATTCGCTTAAGACGACTCGAAGGCGAAAGCCATCTTCTTTTTCGACTTAGTCAATGTATTGATCCTGCCCGGCCTCCCTTCGAAAGCGTTCTGCACCTAACGTGGTTTTGCACTGCCTTCAAGATCGGAGGCACCTCACCTGGTTTTGCATTGCCTCCGTGATCTGACCACCTTTGATCAAGATACGATGTCACGAGATGACGTCATCACGCGACGTTACGTCAAGTGACGTCACAGTGACGTCATGATGACATCATAATGACGTCACAAATTTTGGCGATCAGGGGCGTCATCGTGGCGTCATATCATGGCGCCATCATGTGATGATGATTTTTTGCAGTCAAATTTCTCGTTTGATGAGGCATCTGAGGTTTTCGCCTTAATAAAATAATTTGGTGATCGAGCTAGTGCT
Organism: Rhipicephalus appendiculatus; assembly: GCA_030522465.1. Taxonomy (NCBI): domain Eukaryota; kingdom Metazoa; phylum Arthropoda; class Arachnida; order Ixodida; family Ixodidae; genus Rhipicephalus; species Rhipicephalus appendiculatus. Next base: position 279,881 of record JALIZH010025456.1, read on the forward strand.
TTATCTGCGACGTCCTGACGGAAGCAACGCGTCAGCTTGGCATTGGTACAGGCTGAGCGCCGACAGAGGTTGTCACAACGCATAAAGCACGACCTCATTGTTATCTTTTATGCCGCGTGATACATCCTGCCCCATCGGATCAGTGTCAACGGGATCAACTGGCCGTGAACGATGAGTGGGCGTAGAATCGAGCAGGAGGAATAGCTGCGAAAATCCTGCTCCTCCGAGCTCCTTCCGCACCAAAATCAATGCGGCGTATACTGCCGCCGGCGGCACTCAAAGTGCAAAGCCGTCTTCAAGTGAGCCATTTTGAGACTGCTGACTTTACAGCGCGCTCTGAAACGCATCGTATTTCCCATTCATGATGGAATTTATTTTGCAACGGGAAATAAATTATTATGCAATGATTATGGTAATTAAAACTTAACGCTCAGGCGCCTTTTACAACTGCTTACAGTTTCTCATGCGTCTTAAGGGAAGCAAACGCCCTGCTGTGAAAATTGGGGCGGTTGTCATCGGTTGATATAGTGTTTTCTCAATGTCGTGAAATACGGAAGCTCGCTGCATGCGCTGCCTAATTGCTCGGAAAGAGAATGTGTGAATGTCTATGTCTGACATCGTGACTAGAACTTCACAGTTACGCTCTAGCGCAATCTTCACTTCAAAGAGGCCTTTTTGTGGAACGTGTTGTTGCATTGCCTTTAATATTACTTTTACTGTTTTCTGCCGTCGACGTTTGTAATCTTCTTTGCGGATTGCCTTCGAGGCCTCAATAAGGAAGGTGAGATATTAAAACGCAAGCAGAAACGACGTGGGCTTCACTCATCTTAGTTGCACCTGCGCTGAAGCTTTATTGCACTCGCAATCATTGTCATCGGAAAACTTATCCTTACTTCCATTTCGCTGAGCGGTACGCCGACCACGTTATTTCGCACTGTACCAGCAGAATCGCGGTACAGTTCGTGACATTTGAAAAGTTCTGGAACTTTTGCGAGCCGCTCTTCGCTAATCATCATGTCGAACATGGCCGCTCACTTGAACGATCCCTTGCTCCGCTGCAGTGTAGCCGTGGTCGCATCCAATAGTTTCCTTGGCGCGATGCCGTACTTGTCAGCTGCTCATCACGACGACAGCACCGACGTTCTGTCCGGATATCTCAGTATTCATAGCTGTTGGGTTTCGACGTCCCGAAACCACGTCGGGATTAGGAGGGACGCCGTAGTGGAGGGCTCCGGAAATTTCGACAACCTGGGGTTCTTTAACGTGCACCTAAATCTAAGTATACGTGGGCCTCAAGAATTTTCGCCTCCATCGAAAATGCGGCCGCCACAGCCGGGATTTCATCCCGCGACCTTCGGGTCGATATCTCAGTATTCAAGTCCAAGAGGCGTAGACGTTCAACGTCGTACCTCGAAGGTTCTGTTTTCTTCCTTTCTGCTTTTTCACGGCGGTGGGATGATTTGAAGGGGGTGAGACAGGTAGACAGCGCTATAGTACCGCGTCTTCTCGTCCGTGTTTCATTTTGCGCTGTGTGGATACGGGCCAACTAGCTCGCATTCAGTCGCTATTAAGTTACTTCTACTAAATTTAACCACTATCATCGCAGTGACCTGAGTTTATCTTTCACGTTATCCAGAGGTCGGAACCACGTCTCAAAGGTTGCGTCTTTCAAGGAACTAGACGTGGCGATCGCTCATTCGGTGGAGCGATGTATATACACGTATCAGAGTGTAATTCTTCTGACGCCCGCGGGCGTTAATTTCGTTGCTGAAATGCGCAGTTTGGTACATCCAATGGAGCCGATCCTTGTCGTGATATATACTGCGTCGCTCGCGCTCTTCCGCAGGAGCTGCGACATCTCTTCTCACTCCCGAGTCGAGAAACGAACTCCATCGACCGCTTGTCTCGAAAGAGCGATCGGGACAAGCATGCTCGCAGAAAGCAGAACAATCTTATTCAGACGTTTCCCGGGTCTTGCACACGGAGTTCACGGGTGGATCCTTTCCAACGCGGAACTGCTTTTATCCGACGCACAGTCTGCGTCTTTGACTCGCTTCCTTCTTCCACGTTTCTTTCCTTTTCTTTCTCGCGCAAATAAAGTGCTGAGCAGTCCGGAAGTCCGATCGAATGCGATTATTTCTCTCAGGCGTAATAGACGCGTCGTCCCGAAAGACGGGTCCGTGTAAACGGACCTCGTGCGAATCGGGTTGGGTTGAGTAAGAGCGCGAACAGAAAATTGCTACCGGTCGATGGGGGGTGGGCTTTTTGTCGTCGGGCGTGAGCCTGACATGCGGTTGTCACCGGACACTCCTGCATCTTTTCGCGAGTCTTTCACGGGATGGTTTTGTTTCTTGCGCTCGGGAGATGCGGATAACTTCGCGACAGTTGCGTGGCGTCACCGATGGGCGTCTTGTAACTTGGACCAGCGGTGCTGGATCCATGTCCTGGAAGACATTTCTGGTTCCCGCTTGCCGTGGTTGTTCCAAGTAACGGTGCTATAGCTTCGAACTTTGTCCGTTACTGCAGGGTAGCTTGGCATACCATTATTGTGAAACAGCGGAAGAATACTAGTAACAATTATTGGGGTTTTACGCGCAAAAACAACGACGAGGCACGCCGTAGCAGAGGACTCCGGATTAACTGCGACCACATTGGATTCTTCAACCTGCACCTAAATCTATGTACGCTGCTGTTCTTCGCAATTCTCCGTCATCGAAATGCGGCCGGCGTGACCAGCAATCGAACCCCGAGCCCTCGACTCGAGCTTAGCATCGCGACACGTCTTGCTTAGCTACCACAGTGGGTGAGAACAATGCTCCCGGTAAAGAATGAGTGTGCAGGTTACCTGTAATCATGTATGTATGTATGTATGTATGTATGTATGTATGTATGTATGTATGTATGTATGTATGTATGTATGTATGTATGTATGTATGTATGTATGTATGTATGTATGTATGTATGTATGTATGTATGTATGTATGTATGTATGTATGTATGTATGTATGTATGTATGTATGTATGTATGTATGTATACTTCGCGAGAGTTATGTATTAATGGATCAGATAACTGTGGCAGCCGACTGGCTGTATGTACTCCGCCTCGATGGTACAGGGCGCTCGGCTGCTGACCCGGAGGTCGTGGGTTCGATCCCGGCCGCGGCGGTTAAATTTCGATGGGGGGCCAAATGCCAGATGCCCGTGTGCTGTGCGATATCAGTGCACGTTAAAGCACATTAGCTGGTCGAAATCTCCGGAGCTCTGAACTACGGCATGCTTCATAATTATGTCGTAGTTCTGGCATGTGAATCCCTAGAAAGGATCCCCGCCGACCTCCTCTAAGCCTGATCAACCGGTATTCGTACTGGTCCCCTGTTTTTGGGCGAATAAAGAGTTCATCACCACCACCCCAGATATTATCATTACTGGATGTATGTACGCACTGTTTGATAAGCCACGTGCCTGCAAACTCGCTATCGCTACATTTATTTATCTGCAGTCTGGTCGTGATAACTTCGGCCTGTGAACTTTTGCGACAGGAAATGCGCGCGCGCGTGTGCCTGTTCGCGCGGGCGTGGGCGTACGCGCGTATTATTGGCGCAAGCTGGAGGCGTTTGTTTGCAAAGCAAACAAGCTATGATCGATTTCGGTGTCGACGCTGCATACATAGTTCAGGGATCGCCGGCGCTGTTGGATTCGATCACGAGGCATGACTGTCTCGTCTGAGAGCTGTTTTCGGAAGGAAAAGGTAAATACTGTTGTCGGCCAGCGCCGAAGAACATGACACGCACGTGAACTTACAGATGGTTCAATAACTTCAATCTGGCTAGTTACGAAGTTATGTAGAGCCTGCTGCTCGGCAGACCTGGTTAATCTTGATGCGCCTTCGTTAGTCTTAACTGGCACCAGGAATTCCTCTGCGCGTGGTTTTTCCAGCCAGCAAATGCAATCAAATCGCGGAGGTAAACCGTGAGTAAGACGAGTGTCCGGCGTCAATATTCATTATATGGCTCTTGTTTCGTCGCATAAATTGGTTTACCCGGAATATCCTTTCAAGTTATCTGTGCTTATGTCCTAAGACAAGCGTCTGGCACGTCTTCGCTTTTAATTTTATTGTTTATTATTACGATTACTCGGTTCGATTTGCCGCATATGGCGAAAGAAATGAACAAAATCAAGCATTAGAGTGAGAAATTGGTATGCGGTGTGCTCGATCCCTTCAAGAGCTAAGGAGTAGCCGGTGCCTTTTTGTGTTCCAGCACCTCCTCACATCACATCAATAAAAAAAAGAAATGTATACAGCTTTATGTTATGCGGGTCCTGTAGTGATGGCCTAGCGCATGTTTTCGTCCGTTATCCTAAAGGTATATCCTATATATTAGCCTATAGTCTATTCTATAGGTATAGGCCGAGGTTTGCTTTAGTCTGGTTTCCATGATCGTCTCGTGCTTTTTACCCAGAGTACAATGGCGCAGCCACTGGTGGTTATGAATGTGTGCCGTAGACAGATGAGCCTGACACTTATTGCGCGCTGTAGGTTTGTTACCTGCAGATTCTCAGGCCCGGCTGACAACAGCCGTCAGGGCCACTACAACGCCAATGTCTCCGAAGAAAAAAATCTTCCTTCTCAGTGCAAGTTTGCGGGGAAGGAACCAGACGTCAGGTTGTTTCAATGAGAATGGAATTGTGATTTCAAGGAGGGCTCGGTAGTCATAAGGTAGATAACTTTTGTGCGAATTCAGATGCTGACGATAGGCGGATTTACATAAGAATAGTACGGTATTTACACGATTGTAGGTCGACCCATTTTATCTAAATATGAAACCTGAAGTTTGGGGTCGACTTACAATCGAAACCGAGACTAGTACCGCCAGTTACGGGCTGTACAAAAGAGTAGTTGGGGACGCTGTGGGATGGTTACAGCATTACGTTTGCGTTCTGGCTCTACCTATAACATATACCATATTTTCTCGTGTGTCACTCGCACCATCAGCAATGATTTGCGGAAAAATTTCTCAAAATGATCCCCGCGAATTGCCGCGAAGCTAACTTTACTGCGTAGCTGTTAAGCTCTGCCGTGAAGCCACCTTTCAACACCAATCGGTTTCTTCTGGTCGTACGCGAAATCGTCACGCATGAAGCCCGCGCCTTCGCATCGTAAACGGGAATGCCGAGGGCGCACTTCAATGCCATCAGGGGCTGGGCATCAAAGTTAATGAACAGGGCTGGATTGACGATGAAGAGCCAGCACGTGTAGTCAAGTCAGTCGAGCGACTAGGTAAATAAATTTCCTTTATGATGTGCGCTCGCGCGATCTTCTTCTTCTTCGTTTTCTTTTTTTTCTTTTTTTTCTTTTCTTTTTTTGCCATGTGATTTCCAGAAGACTTGCACATTCGACTTACATTCGAGTCTACTTACAATCGTGTAAATGTCCGCCGCGGTGGTGTAGCTTTTACGGTGCTCGGCTGCTGTCCCGAAGGTCGCGGGTTAGATCCCGGCCACTCTCCATGGAGGCGAAATGCTAACGGCGCGTGTATAGTGCGATGTCCGCACACGTTAAAGAACACCAGATGGTCAAGATTTCAGGAGCCCTCCACTAAGGCTCGCCTCAAAATCATATCGTGGTAACCTCAAACATGATTATTACAATCGTTCAAATACTGTAAGTCGCCACAGCTGCATCCGATACCATTTCTAAAGCCTGACATATGTTATTAATGATATCGTGTTGAAGGAGTTGTGTACTGCAACTGTACTTTGGTAAATAGTAGAATCATATCGCTCCACATTTTAAGCGTGCCGCATTATGTTAAAAATTACGGCTGTGTTCGGTTTGCGAGTAGTGAAAGCTGAAAGTGTGGCTCCCTAGTCACAGAAAATAAGTATAATGAAGAGTGCCGTGGAAAGAAAAGTTTCACCGTCATAGCGCTGTTTAACACACACACACACACACACACACACACACACACACACACACACACACACACACACACACACACACACACACACACACACACACACACACACACACACACACACACACACACACACACACACACACACACACACACACACACACACACACACACACACACACACACACACACACACACACACACACACGCACGCACGCACGCACGCACGCACGCACGCACACACACGCACACGCACGCACGCACACGCACGCACGCACGCACACACACACACACACTAGTAGAAATGAATAATTGGAGAAGCATAAGTCGAGTGCGTTTGTTTGGCACGTGCATGTCCACATGATTGGCACATGATTCACATGTACGTCTTAAGCATTCAATTATTGTATCGGTTGGTAGGCAGGGTAGTCAACTTTATTGAGGCACTGAAAAAGTCATTCTCCCGTAACTGCTGATGGCAGCGCCCACGCAGAGCTGATCAAAAATGGCAGCGCCCACGCAGAGCTGATCGCACACTTCGATCAGAACTCGCTCTTGCTACTTGCCCACCGTCCCTGACAGCAATTAATAAACGGTGTAATCGGCAATGGCTTTTTGTGTGATCTCACGCTGAGGACAAAGTATGAGTTACATATTGTCCTTATTACTGAGATCAGCTTTTTGTTCAGCCACACCTGCGGAGCCTTGTCTCCGAGAATTTGAGAATGAATCTTGAACATAATGCGAAACAGAAACGAATACATTGCTATCGAAGCATCTGGGCGCAAATATAACGCGAACACAAACCTTAATTTCGAGGCGCAAGGAATCAGCTCCGACGGGTGCCACCATGTTTTTGATGGCGCGACCATTGCTGCCCAACGCTAGGAGCGTTGGTTGCTAGCGAGTGTTCACTTTACTCGCCCAGCGCTTGAGCGCAGATGATATGGTGACTCCGAGCAGACGACGCGACGTGGACGAATACATCGTGAGGGGTGTTGGCTCTTCTTATTGGCTAAGCAGCCATGTAGCTTCGGACAGTGCTGTAGCCAGCCAGTGAGATGGACTATAGTTATACCGCATACTAGATCCTTATGGTATAATTCAAGCATGAACGGAAGCTTGTAGCTATCACCAGGACGGCGCCAGCTGCGGACGGTGCCAGCGGCCATAGCCACGTGCTCGACCGCTCTATAGTCGGATACACCTTAGAACTCTGCGGCAATTCTTCCTCAAAGGCGTATGGACACAGGCCAGCACCAATGACGTCATGAGCCGGACGGCCAGTGACCACGCCTTCGGAGAACATTGCTGAGTGAGCGAGAGGGGACTATTTCTTTAGTCGCGGACGAGATCGACGGCCGCGCTTCGGTCATCTCGGCAAGGCCTCTCCGGACGACTTAAGTTGTATCCGGCTATAGACAGGTGTGATTCAGACTGTACTATCTACTCCACTATAGGAGATCGGCAAGTTGTTCCGGAATTGTGAAGATATTGTGTCAGACAATGTGCTGCAACTTAAAGTTCCTTGTGTGTGTAGGTGTTTATAACGAACGTTCGACGGATTTAGAGCAAGATGTACGCTACTATGAGAGACTGTCCTGAACCTGCGCATTTAATCTATTTTACCCAGCTCTCCATCAACCACATTGCACCACCTGTGGGGCTCCCCGGGCGGATCCTTTCCACTGTTTGTGGAGCTGCCCAAAGCCCCTGGCGGTAGACCCTATTCCCAATCCTTCCTTTTCCTCGTGGGAAGCCGCTCTTCGGGGCCACTGGCTCGGACGACCAGCTGAGGCTGGTGGACCGGGCCTGCCAAGAGATGTCGGCCAGGGGGCTCCCAGACGTCTAGGGGCCCAACCACACTAACTTTGATTAAGTTGTATCCAATCCATTTTAATGTAAAACGTACAGAGCAGAAGCTCACAATGATCCCAGCCGGCTGAAACGATCCACGTGCGCATTACGTGAACAACTTTTTCGACTCACTTCCTTCGATGGCTTCGTTCAAAAAGGCTTTTAAGAGTAGGGTAGCGTACGCAGGAATGCAACTTTTGTGGTACCTTTGCTCCTTTTATTGAAAAGTGAAAGAAAGAATTTTTAGAAGTTCGCTGATGGCAAAAACAACAGCCGGAAAAAGGAAGAGGTACGAGCCGCGACGAAACGACGCACCAAGGCAACAAACAATGGCATTCCTGTCCACACGCACGTACGCTCAGCGTTCCACGGACGCCTCTGGAAAAATACACCGCCGTTGGAGCCCGTCGTCGTCGAAACTGTCTCGCGCAGGCGCGGTCGGTGCTGGACTGATGACGACGAACGTAGTGTAGCCCATGCAGAACGAAAGGTGGTGCCATCTCTCTTGTTCTGTCCCTTTCCTCCGGGACATAGGCGCTTTTTTTGTACTTGCTCACTTTTTTTTTTTTTGTGCTGTTTCCAACGAACACCTCGACCAAGGTTCGTGTACTTGGCAACCGTATACTCCCGCCTGCTCCTGCGCGACCTTCCAGCGAGCAACTGATTTCTACGCAAAGCCGGTCAGAACTTGTTTTCTTTTACTTCTAACTGCCCTCAACTTGAAAGACTAGAAAGGCTTACATACTTTAAGGCTCGTGCATACTACCATTATATCCTCTATTTTTATTGAGAAGTCTACGAAAGCGCGCTACTTGTAGGTACGCGAGTGTTTAGCCCGGAGCTGTTTCCTAAACCGTCGTTCGTAAGCGCGTGCTCACATTTTACGTTCGCCATGCGCCAGTTTCACTGCATCGGAGAAGAAACGTAAACATTTCCGCTTTCGTCTCCTCGCCTTCGTCCACCTACATCAGCACCGATGGTTCGACAACACCCGTGTTTGTCTCTCTTTACTCGTTTTCGCTTGTTTCTTTTCGCGCTGTTTTACGTTTAAGAAAGATCGTCCACCTACCACCGCCTCTGAATTGTTTGCGATGTTTGCGTTCAAAGAGAGAGTCGGCAGGCTCGTAATGAAGTCGGTGCCTTCCTCTTCTTTGTACCGGCACAATAGGATGAGTTTATTTTTCGAAGAAAAGAAAGGCTTTGGGCTCATGAAAATCCGATGGTGGCGCCCGGAGCGCCGTTATAAAGGAAAGCGAAGGGTAGGAGCGCGTAGGTAGGGGAGGGGGGGGTAGAGAGGAGGATCTGACGCCGGAGGCTTTCGAACGTCGCAAGGAATCCCTGCCCAGGCTTCTATCATTGACAACGTAGACTATCACTGCTCTGCAATGAACAGGGGTTCGTTTCCTTCAAGAGATAAGCAGCAGCAGCGCGAAGGAAGTCGCTGGAGCCGCGTTCGCTTTAAAATTGAATCCACGGCGCACGAAGTCGAAAGTCATAAGACGCGCTCCTCGATTCGTTTCCTCGGAACAATGTTCTTTTCCCCATTTTATCGTGCAACACACGGCTGACTGGAACCGACGAGTCGGTGTATTTCCAAAACGAGCACTCCACTCGGCGCCCTGTCATTACTCCGGCCCCTATCAATATAACGAAACTCTTAACAGTGATTGTTGTCCTGTGGCAAATTATTCACAGTGCATGGTTCCTGATGTTTCACGTTTCGTGTCATCTTCGTGTACACATATAATGTGCGCGTAGAAAAGATCAATGCGGTAAATTTTTACGCAGCTAACGGGTTAGAACTAGTTCTGCGACACCTTTTAAAAGCATTCTTTGCAACTTGGAAAACGTGTCATATTATTGGTGAAGGCGGGGATTACTGGACGAAAGACCCGGATTCGCAAACAGAGATCGTCGTGTATTGCTCTTTTTTATAGTTCTACTGATTCGTTTTGCATATATAAATCTAAATAGTAATTCTTACACTCTAAGAAAAAAAAGGTGTCCCTTGACTCTCCTTTCGTACACATGAGAGTCACACGTGTAGCACTCCCTTTCGAGAAGCACGTTGACTCTCTTTACGAGAGTCGTGCATTGACTCTCCTTCGGAAAGTCGTGCGTCCCACGACTCTCCGAAGGAGAGTCAATACACGACTCTCGAAAGGGAGTGCAACACGTGTGACTCTCACATGTATGGAAAGGAGAGTCAAGAGTTCTTAGAGTGTATTGTGTTTCGGAAGGAAATGTTCGTCAAAACGTCGTATATATGAACGTTTCTTTTCATTCTTTCGTTGAAAAAAATACTTGCATCGATCCCTACGGCGATTCAGAATTCCGATGCAGCCACGGCCACGATACTATATACCTTAATTATAGTATGTAAGGTATATAGTATCAGCTCGCTCCCTATAGTGTATCTAGATAGGCGTTGCCTTGCTTTAAAAACCATGCTGTTTGTCCCTCTAAGCGCTGCGACAACATATCCGAGGGGAATCGGGGCCCATAGCTTACAGCGTGCTCGCGCTTTATGCAGCGGAATCTCTAAACGCACGCGTAATCCACGTGGCGCGACCTTAATTAACTCTCAGTGATGAACTTTTATTTAACTCTTAATAAGTAATGAACTTACGTGAACTCCTAATTAGTCCTAATTTAGCGTGATCAATCTTATCACGAAGTCTTGATAATGAGTAGTCTCTATTACGGTTCGCAATACACTTCAGCACGCTTTCATCAAGGTGGCATCTGATGTCCGTGCCTTGGTCTTGTTCATTACTCTAATTTCTTTAAAAGTAGTCTTGGGTCTCGAAATCACTCTTAGTTACTCGGTGCTAATTAACCTTCACATGCTTTATTGAACTGTAGAGGTGTATATAGTATGCCGCTTTCTGATTTTTGCAACTGCAAGTGTTGTTGGTGATTGGAGACTGGCGATCGGACGGTCGCATTCCGCGACTAATGAACTAGTTAGTCACTTCGCTTTAGAGCCTCTGACGCCTATTTACGCGCATACACGTGCACGTATGCTCCAGCGCGTGGAGACCACATTCGCACAGCCCCCTATGAAACGCTAAAAGGCACCCAACTCTATTCTTTTGGAGTAAGGCAGCACCTATCTATAGGTGCACTGGGGAGCGAGGCGAGCTTGCTAGGGATAACGAGCATGCGCCGATCCTGGCACTGCTTTTTCACCGGCGCGCTCCGCCGACGAGCGGCCACAGCTCCGGCGCTCCGAATAATGTTTTGGGCGCCTGTACCATTAACATCCCCTATACCTTCCTCGGTTTCATTATCTGCTCGTTTCCATTACCCTAAGTTGCCTTGTGTTACGGTAGTGTGGCTTCTACGTAGAACATCGAGAGTTTGTGGGTACGTCACACACACAACGGCGTTTTGCCCTCCTTGTTAACTGAGCGGCAAAGGGACTGCGGTGTTGAGGTGGAGGGTGTGGGTTCGATTCTCGCCCACGGCTGCTGAATCTCGATAGCGGTGAACTGGAAAACCACCTGTTTAACTTACAATCCGTCTTTTACATTTTCCTGTAATGCACTCTGCCGTTTTGGTATGGTATTGGTATTCTTTTGTTAGGGGCCGGGACATCTGGTATCGCCAGAACGAAAGCCTCCGAGATCAAGAGGCGTTTCGCGACTTTTCCGCTAGGGGAAGGGTGCATGCGATGTGGCATTACCGCAGGGCCAATGCGCTGTTTCGTAGGGCAAATGACCAATCGACAAGTTGAGGGGTGCGTAATGTTGCCCATGGGCAAGATTTCGTCACTGCGCGTACAAGGAGGATTGGTCAGTCGATGGAAAGAAGCGCGGGAATTGTTTTTCGAAATGGAGGGTCTGCGCGGCGCGCAGCGCTGCACTCTACTGTACGAATTAGCAAGCTTATTTGGGGGGGTGGAAAAAAAGGCGGAGCCTGTGTACTGGCCCTTTAAAGAAAGCTTTCACTGCATTCGGTAATCACCCGCGCAATGAGATGAGACAATATGGCAGTTATAAAGCGTAACCCAGTACTTCCTATTTCACGCTGAGGCGTGCTGTGCTGTAGTTTATCCAGAGATTTCAAGTAAACTTTCCTTCGTCCAGCACAGCTGCTCGTTAGAAAGTTGAAACTATCGGAAACCTCTTTACGAAATCCCTGTTTAAGTTGGGCGTTTGTTAGAGTCTCTCCGCGCGCTCTAATGACCATTTGGTCCATGTTCAATCACGAGCAGGTGCCTATACTCCGTCGCAGAATCTCACAAATTGTGCTGCCGACAGCACCAAGGACGCTTCAACCAAAACGCCTCCGCTATACTCGAGGGTGACGCTCGGAGATGTCGGACTAACGAGACGTCGACGCAAATATTCTATAGCTTAATGACTTGCGGTTGTGCGAAGGGTCGTATGTTTACAATTCTACACAGTCAGCTCAAGCTGCGTTGTTGCAACCTGGTATCCTGAAGGTGCATACAACTGAAGTCTATTGATAGAGTGGAGTCGCAAGTACATTGTTGTTGTTGTTATTGTTGTTGTTGTTATTATTATTATTATTATTATTATTGTTATTGTTATTATTATTATTATTATTATTATTATTATTATTATTATTATTATTATTATTATTATTATTATTATTTATCCATAACACCTCGATTTCAGGCTATTAAAAACATTGATGACAATAATGAAGTTTCATTACACCGGCAAATTAATTCAGTAACATTATCCCTATATTTCCAACATTATAGGGGCTTAATTCTATTGTCTTATTAAAAGACCTTTGAAGCATCGCAGGAAGGAAGAAATACAAAAGGGAGAAGGCAAGGAGGTTAACCAGCCAGGAAAAAGGGAAAGGGGAATGGAAAGATGAGAGAGGCAAAGAGAGAGGAGCGAAAAGAAAAGGAAAAAATTGGGGGGACCCTTAATTTTCGCCTTTAAGAGTTGAACGCGATAGCGATATCCTGTCCCGAGTGCCTACTTCAACCACTTAGTGCATACTTGCTATGCACTCACTACGTGGTGTTAAGGGAATACGCGCAGTAAGGTGTGTGCCGTTTGTAATGGGTGGCCGGCTTTAAACTACGAAATCGTTATGATAGTCACATATTCTGAGGCCCGATGGTAATGTACGCTTGTACCACGCAATATTCCTGTGATATTACATGTTATATTGCAACGCCTATATAAAGGACGCTCGCGTTTGCGAAGCGTGAAAGTTATTTTCGCTGCATTTCCAAGCAGAGGAAGTTATTTTCACAGTATTTCCAAAGCAGAGGCATGGCTGTGTGGTAGAACACCTGCTTGCCACGATGACGGCCCGGGTTCGATCCTCACTCGGACCCCGAAATTTTTATTATTTATTTTATTTGCATCTTTCTCGATTTTTCGGTCACGGACAAGATGATGATTTTTCGCTCACAACCAACGACGCCGACGCCGACACCGAAGCCGACGCCGGAATTTCTGCGAAACGAGCTCTTTAACGCTCTCGCGTTAAAATTGTGAACGCCTGTCACTATTGTGCAGTGGCACCTCCACATACGTGTCGGCGCATTGATTGATCATTTGATGCATCGCAGGGTGCGAAAATGAGCAGCCAGACAGTCGTGACACTATAACATGCATGAGCCTGATTTTCATTTTTTTTTTTTACTAACATGCGAGATTGTTCAGATGAAAAATTATTGAACATGGGGTGTCACTGGAAGCCAACGTTTCAACAAGCATTCTTGTTTTCTTCAACGCGGTCGCTGCCCTAAAGAAGAGAAAAACCATTTGTAGAATTGTTGCCTCCAGTGCCACTCCGTGTTCAATAATTTTTCATCTCAACAATCTTCCATCTTCCCCTGAACTTCTGCCTCATACGAGGTTGTAAAAAGACAAAGGAGTTTACAAGAAAGGCGTCTGATTGGCTACCCTCCGTCGAGGCAGGAAGAAAGGTGAATGCAAGAGACGAGAGTTTGAAAGAGGCGCAGGAGACATGCTGTGAACTCGCGCAAGTGATAACACAGAGATAAATGAGGTTGCTGGAGCCTCGTTCGTAATGCGCTGGAGAGAGACAAAACAGATGATGGGCAGAATGAAATAGACAGCAAACTAACGCAGGCGCATTAGCTGTTAAATTAAATGCGATGGATTTCAAAAACAGCAATGTGCGTTTGTTTCACTTTTTTTTCCTTTTTTTTTTTAATTCGCAGACCGTGCAGTCTCCGCAGTCTGTACAGCTCCTCGGAGGGAAGGTGGTGCGCTGCCCCGGGATGGACTTCTCCATAAAAGGTCAGTCGTCTTAATTTCGTGAAAGCACGCGTTGGGTGAAGGACCTCCCTTCGACAATTAGTACGTGCCTTACGGGCATTAATGATAAAAACAATCAAAACTTATCAACAAGTACAAATTTCTCCTCACACCCCGCTTTGACTACTCCTAAGGGGATACTTAACTGGTGTTAGGATGGAACGTACTTTCTTAAAGGTGGATCCACAGTTTTGCACGTGCACGCTGCATTACAACCACGGCGTCGAAGATAGAAACACAGAAATATCGGCATTCTATGGGGAACCATTCAGCGTTTTCGACTCGCAGGACGGAGCAGAGAAAGAGAGCGAGCGAGCCACTGAGAGGAAGGGAGCAAGACAGCACTGCATAGCCGTAGTCCTTACTTCCAGACGCGCATGCGCAACAGCACGAGACTTCGACATGCCCCACGTGTGCTGCTTGGGATTTGCGTCAGGCGATAACGGTATCGCCCACCACAGCGAGCATCTATATTCCTCGTTTTAAGTGCGCAGCACCTTAGGGACCACGCTTGTCGTCCATCCACCATCTCGTGTCGCATGGTCACACAGTGGTCAATACAGGCCTAAAACAAGGCTAACAATGCTCAATACCAGTGCGAAATAAGCTAACAAGGTCTGAAATAATGTAAACCTGCAGTAATAACAAAGAATGAATCGCAATAATTTACCTAAAATCGCGAAAAACGCTCCCGAAATATGCGGCCTATACCCGCGCCGCGCAGGAGAGGGTGCCACCGCCTCGTCAAGCGCGCTATGGTCGAGGGAATCGCTGGGTTGCCTGTTCGGCGCGCGTCCTCTGGTTTCACGGCAGTGCAGCTGCATTAAGCGCAGAATTTAGAACTACACCAAGACATACGCAAGAACGTCATTAGCGCAGCTTTTTTAAAAAATTTTATTTCGCTCAATTTCGCCGTATTGTTATTTATCTTGCAACGAGCAAAATGACGTTGAGAGAAAGAGAGCAGGAAAGAGGTAACAAACAAACAAACAAACAAACAAACAAACAAACGAACGAACGAAACGAACGAACGAACGAACGAACGAACGAAACGAACGAGCGAGCGAGCGAGCGAGCGAGCGAACGAACGAACGAACGAACGAACGAACGAACGAACGAACGAACGAACGAACGAACGAACGAACTGAACGAACGAACGAACGAACGAACGAACGAACGAACGAACGAACGAACGAACGAACGAACGAACGAACGAACGAACGAACGAACGAACGAACGAACGAACGAACGAACGAACGAACGAACGAACGAACGAACGAACGAACGAACGAACGAACGAACGAACGAACGAACGAACGAACGAACGAACGAACGAACGAACGAACGAACGAACGAACGAACGAACGAACGAACGAACGAACGAACGAACGAACGAACGAACGAACGAACGAACGAACGAACGAACGAACGAACGAACGAACGAACGAACGAACGAACGAACGAACGAACGAACGAACGAACGAACGAACGAACGAACGAACGAACGAACGAACGAACGAACGAACGAACGAACGAACGAACGAACGAACGAACGAACGAACGAACGAACGAACGAACGAACGAACGAACGAACGAACGAACGAACGAACGAACGAACGAACGAACGAACGAACGAACGAACGAACGAACGAACGAACGAACGAACGAACGAACGAACGAACGAACGAACGAACGAACGAACGAACGAACGAACGAACGAACGAACGAACGAACGAACGAACGAACGAACGAACGAACGAACGAACGAACGAACGAACGAACGAACGAACGAACGAACGAACGAACGAACGAACGAACGAACGAACGAACGAACGAACGAACGAACGAACGAACGAACGAACGAACGAACGAACGAACGAACGAACGAACGAACGAACGAACGAACGAACGAACGAACAAAAAAGCTAGCAAGCAAACAAATGAACGAACAAACGAACAAACAAGAAGCAAGGAAGCAAACAAACAAATAAACAAATAAATTAATAATCCTGGTATATGCGATCGGAAGTCGTTAGAAAAGCCGGAGACGATTCCTCGCGTCGGGATGACAGCGTCCGAGGATATCCAATGCGCGGTTGGGCTTCGCCGCAAGACACAGATGCTGCCGTGCGTGCGCTCGCGCCGCCCGCTTTCGCGACGACGGGCAAACGCCGCGAAGCGGCAAACGAGACGTGACAACGTTTTCCTGCGACACCACCGGCTGTTTCCATTGCGCCGCATACGCCACACGGGAGCCATTTGACTGTCTGAAGCGCTTGCCCCGAAAAAACAAAGGCCACGCGTCCACTCTGAAAAAAAAAAAAAAAAAAAAAAGAAAACGCCGGACTGCGACTAAGGACACCGAGGAAACGAGAAAAAGATTGAAAAGCGAAGATGAAAACACTTTGAACCTCGAGCGCATGAATGTTCAGGGGCGCGGAATTTCTGTCGCTACTCGGAGGAGTTCGCGGAGCACGATCGGTGTATGGCCCGAAAGAAAGGCCAAATGCGGCCACACTCCGCGCTTCGCCAAATTGCCTTACGAATCGCAAATTCCCGTTTTACTGTCGCCGCATTCTTGCCACACAGATTTTGTTACTCTCCCTCCTTCTCAGCTTCCCTTTTTTGTTTCTTACAACACCTATCCATTTCCCTTTGTTTGTTTCGTCGTTAATGTCGTTTTGCTCTTTATCTCTCTATTTCTTTCTCCTTTCTTTTTTTTTTTCTCGTTAGAGCGACTGGCGTAGTCTTGCGGCTGCTTGAAACGAGGCGATGTGTGTTCGGAAAGCAGAGAAGGCAATAAGCACGTGGGAACAACGACGCCCGTTCAAGTAGAACTAGGGAAAATAAACAAAGAAATGAAATAAACAAAAGACACAGAGAGATACGGTTGCAGTCAAGGGAGAAAAATAACGCGCATTCACCCAAAGAACATTTTTTTTATTATTTCAGAGAGGAAAATGCAATTTGTTCGCGCAGTTTCCTCTGGCGAAGCACAAGCTTAGCGTCGTCATTCTGACCCCGAACAGACACGAAACTTCAAACCGTGACGCACCGACTGTAGGAAACAAACAAACGAAGAAACTTTCTTAGAGATTCAAAAAATAAAATAAAATAAAAGAACAGCTTCGAAAAGCTGCGGAATGCCAAATTCAGACCGTTGTCGTTTTTTTTTTTTTTTTGTCAACGTCCACTGTTTCCTTTTATCACTTCATGTTTTTTCTTATTTTTTCCGCAATGACGTTTCGCATTTAGTGTAGATCAGTGTCCCCTGATCGTCTCCGGCTGAACTTTTAACCTTGTTACTTTTTGTTTCGTTGTCCGCTTTCGTTGCTTCACAGTTGAGTCAAGAGGTTTGTCACCGTTGCGCGGCTGCGTAAAGTTTTCTACGACTTCGCGCGGCGGGCTCGTCTCGGTTTTATAACTTTTTGTTTTGTTTGTTTTCGAAGCGCGGGGACGACAAGAGCGTGGACTTGTGTTGTTGCGTTGCCTTCGCCCAATTTCGCGCTTCACCGTCAGCGTCGCCTCTGAGCGTTTATTTTATTCGGGTCTCGTTCAGCCACCTCGATGCGAGCGCGAATAAAATTGGTCGGTGTCCACGAGGGACCTCAGCTGGCCGATCACAGTGGAGGCTTGGTCGAGAGCTCCACGAGCCAAAGTATACAGAGCAGCTGCCATGAAATCTGTCACGCCGAAAGATCTCGCACTGTTTGGAATGGAAAATTCCGGACGATAGACGCAACTGTAACTTATTTTTATTGATTATTTGAGTTGAATTTAAAAAAAAAAACGGAGACACAGAGGAAGAAGGCAGGGAACAGGCTGACAATTGCCACCTAAAGGGTACAACGCCTGCCTGCTTCTTCGGCAAGGGGAAACATAGAGGGAAGGGAGATAGAAGGAAAGAAGAGAAAGATAGAAAAAGAAAGCCAAATAACACAGACGTAAAGCACAAATAAGTAGTCACTTGGAAAATGTCTAT
Source organism: Rhipicephalus appendiculatus (assembly GCA_030522465.1). Taxonomy (NCBI): domain Eukaryota; kingdom Metazoa; phylum Arthropoda; class Arachnida; order Ixodida; family Ixodidae; genus Rhipicephalus; species Rhipicephalus appendiculatus. Next base: position 297,916 of record JALIZH010025456.1, read on the forward strand.
AGAAGCCAGCCCAAATCGGTCTTGTGTGACTGTAAAACAAAAAAAAAAAAAAAGAAAGGAGAAAGACATGAGTGAGACAAGGCAGTAAATGAAAGCCAGCAGGTAATGAAGCCATGGAAGGTATAGGGAACGTTAATTGTACAGTTCTAAGTGTACTGTAGTAATTGTGATATAGAAGTCAAGAAAGTAAAGTGCACGAAAAGACAACTTGCCGCCGGCAGGGACCGAACCTGCAACCTTCGGATCCGAACATTGCAACGACAGCTGTGAGGGGAAGCCTATATTTTTCTTAGGTTGTAATCGACTATAGAATATAACTCCTTCTAACTCGAACTTTAAAAAAAATAATTAGAGCTTGTATCAACTCTCTGAAGTTGTAATAAACTTAACCGATAACAGTGTTATTTTTTTCTCATCGTTGTGACTTGCGACATGTCTATTAAGAACTTTTTAATATTTTATTCCATTCGCATACTATACTAAATGTATGGCGGCATGCTATTATTGTTACATGTTATTATTGTTATATTCTGCATTATCTCTTCGCGTTCTATCATAGAAATGTTATTAACCTACGTCGACGCTGTATGTGCAAACCCCCCCTTCGCAGAAATGCCTCTAAGGAGTTTCAGGAATTTTGTAAAGTGAATAAACATACAAATATTTATGTAGGCGTATCGACAAACGTAGACATCCGATTAGTACGCCGGTTGCCGCTGGGGGGATGGACAAACATTTTTCTCACCCCTACTCTTTTTTTTTATAAATTTATGTTATATAAGAAAATATTGGCGCACAAATAAGGCCTCGGGTGTTGCTTGACTCTTAGTATAGGTTGAACATACAACTTACAGAGTTAAAAAAGAACATAAAAAATCCTATGAAAATAATACCATGACGTTAAGAATGCGTCGTGTACATACAACTTACAAGCCATGTTTGCGACCCTCGCTTCTCTGCAATGCCGGCTGTTTGGAGACTACCCCTATTATTCTCTTATTCTATTATACACTCAATCGACCTTGTTTTTGACTGGCGTCGTGTGTGCTGCCTCCACTGTAGTGCTTAGGCTAAGCGGCTTGCGCATCGGTGATAAACTTTCGCTTTGGTCAGAGTCTGCTGCGATATTTGTTTGTTAGCTTCGAAGATTACGAGTAGCTGTGGTGTTCACTCGTCGTTACCTGCACCTTATCGGCCGTGCAGACAGTCCGAATTGCGAGGTATGTGGCACTCCTGAGACTGCTGAACACCTCTTGCGCGTCTATCCGCGATATATCACGCAAATAAATTCGATGTCTACCGTCTCGTTGAAATCTGCGAAGCAACAAGTATCAGGAAAAAGTTATGTTGGGACCACCGCCTCGTCATCAGCGGGATATTCTAAAAGCGCTGATCAAGTTATTGCGCGAGACAGAACTCGACAAAAGACTCTGAGTAGTTTTTGGACGTTGAAGGTTTTGCTTCATCGCCCCCTTCCCCGTCACCATCATCAACACCTCTCTCCTCTCTTTACCACCCTTCTCCTTTCCTAACGCTGAGTAGCAGGCCAGAAAAAAGTTATTCAGGCCGACATGTCAGCTTTTCGACCGCAATAAACCTCTCTCTCTTGTAAATCGCGTTAATTCACTGCATGTTTCACTTGAAGAGGTATGAAAAGTATTATGATTACAGTTTAAGTGGTTAATACTTTACCGAACGCAGTTGTTGTCATGACGATGATGATAGTAATGATGTTTTATAGCGGCAGCTGCTTACAGTGAAGCATTAACCGCTTAAACTGTAATTGAACTTTAATCGAATTGTCCATTGTTATCGATAAGTGGCATTTCCCCAGAAAGGTGTATCATCTAAGCCGTATTTTCACGTTTTAACAAGAAACATACAGGGGCATCCCGCTCAATCATTTTTCTGATTTGTGCTTACGGAGCTTTGTTGACGATTGATTGATCAACTATTTGCTATAGCCACTGAATCCTTCGACGATCGGTAAATTTCCATAGCATTACTTCTTCAGCAGGCTAGTGCAGGTTCTACTTTTATTTTTTATCCGAAAATGCGCATTTATATAATTTAAAAAAAAATTGAGTTACGATGGCTTAGCTTTTCGAAGCGATCAGGATTTGTTTTGAATTAAAGAAGTCTTGGTTGACATACCCCGTTTGCTGTAGTGTTACGCGTTACGCTGACATAAGCTACGGGCTCGTTTCAGCCTTTTGGAAAGGCTAGCTTGCGCGTAACCTATTCTGCAGGTTTAGTCGTTCATCGCAGTGGCGTAGCCAGGGGGTGGCACACCGGGCACGTGCCCCCCCCCCCCCCCCCCGAAACCTTTTTTCGCCATGGCATACAGAGCGAAAAAGGACCATTCCAAGGAGGTGCCCCTCCCGAAGTCAAGGAGATGCTCCCCCCCGAAAAAAATTTCTGGCTACGCCCCTGGTTCATCGAGCAACCAACAGTCACGCGAAGGACCCGGGTGTCGCTAATACCACTTTACTCCACTTTTGCTTTAGTTTAAAAAAGCGTTTAAGAAGTTTAGCGACTGCAGGGGGGGGGGGAGAGAGTTAATCGCGATATGCACCACGGAAGAATCGTAGAGGCTCCACTAGTCAAAGCGAATTGGCACCGAATTTCTAAACATGTTTTAGAGTAAATATAGCAAATGGGTGCATAATATGACAGTCAAACCTAGACGAACGCAGTCAAACCTGGAAGGACCAAAGTCAGCGTTGGCACATCACAAGGAGGAGGAGGAATGGGAGGGTTATTTACTAGAAGTGAAGTTTCGGCAATTGCTCCGAACGAGAACGACTTATAAACTTACTGTTGTGAAACGATGCGAGTACATCAAGCAATGTTGTTACGGAATCATTTTTTGAGAGACGCTCCCATTTAGTTATGCCCCTTTGCCAGCGTTACTCAACGGGGAGAGTGAGAAAGGTTGTCAGAACAGCAACAGAAAGCTTGACGGTATAGTGTGCCTTGTTTGCTTCCCTGCAATATGGAAGGTAGGGGAGCTGGTGTAAAAGGAGACAAACAGAAAGAGATAACAAAAGATGCGCGCGTACAATTAACTGCGTTCATTGCGCTTCCTAAGATGGTCGCATAGAACACAATAATCATTAAAAAAAAAAAAGTTGCGACATTGGTTTGGCTGACCTCTGCGCAAATTAAGGTCGAGTCCGTGGTCCGAAAACGAACAGCAGTTTGGCTGTCGTTAGCTGGAACACTGCCATATACACACTAGCAACATTGTAGTGAGGAATATCACACCGCTCCCACAGTAATCCTGTCGGGTTTCGCGCGTTGCATACTGATTAGAGATTTCGCGTGTTTTTCTTTCGAGGTTCTGGTGGCAACCGCGTTCTCTTATTCAGTGCTCGGTGTTGTGCAAGACACGCGCTGCGCTTGAACCCCGGCGAAGGCGCTTTCAGCGTCAAGCGAGTGTAAATGGGAGACGGAGAGAGAGGGGGGAGGGGGGGGGGCGAAGCTGAAAGTCGCAACTACCACGTACCCCGCGACGTTGCTCTGTATGGAACCCGCCCTCGCTAATAAATGAGCTTTGGCACGTTCCCCACTGGCCGCCATGTATATGCGACGATCGAACCTTGTGTCCAAGAATACATTTTACTCCCCCCCTTCTCGACAAACCCTCACCCCGCGCCGTCTCAAGGGCTAAGGCAGAGCGCTTTACTCGTAAATGGGTCTGCTCGCATTGTCGTATACGAGTCCACTCACGGAGAGAGCTTGGAGCTTCTTACGAGCGAATGAATAGTGTCCTCTCCCGCTGGCAGCAGAGATGCAGAGATACGACCCGTGCCGCATTGGCGGCCGAAATATACGACAAAATTGCTCGCTGGTTTTCGATTCTCGATGTGTGCTTGGAATTACACATTCTCAACAGAACATGAGACAGGCATATATCTTTCTTTCTCCCCCTCTAGCTCACTCTTTTTTCTCTCACATACGTTGCACACAAATATGACACTCCCCCCCCCCAAAATGTGACGCTGCTGTGGTCATCGTCGCACAAAGATACGTATATTGGCACCTGGAAGCAAGGAAGGAATGAAACAAAAAAGCAGTAGGCGGGGAGGTTAACTAGTAACATGCCCGATTGGCTACGCTATGCTGGGGGGAATGGGAGGTGGGGAAAGAAAAATAAGAGAGAGATTGAGGATGGAAGGAAAGAAGAAAATGAGCAATAAATTGTGTTTTTTGAGGACGAGGGGCCTGTGTGAACGCCTGTGACTTTTATAGGGCAACGACCCACACGTGCGCGTCAAAGCACCTGGTAATAAAGTTATGAACATTCACACCTGGTAAATACCGCACGCAAGTAAGAGTACGTATATATATATATATATATATATATATATATATATATATATATATATATATATATATATATATATATATATATATATATATATATATATATATAATGTATGTGACACGTAGTCATAATATCAAGATGGGGCTAAGTTTATAAGGCGCTGGCTTTCTTGTTTTTTTATGGCTCTTAAAATTATGCATTTAGACTTAAAAAAAAAACAAAAAAAAAACTAGCTATGCTACTTTCGCAGAATACGTGGTTTCTAAGGCGACAGCGCTTGGATTCTTATTCAAAAGTGAGCTATGGACCCCAGCGGTTGCATAGGGGAAATAAATCAATTACACACCGGTGCATTCGCGTTTCCCGTTTTTGCAACAGAATAACGGAAAATTAAAAAAAAAATAAAAGACAGGTGGTCTTGGCTGATTGAAATGAGAGTTTTATTCACATTAACGCGAGATTCGTTTGTGAAAGAAGAGTTGGTTGCAATGCACAAAACTAACATAGGAAGCAGGGTTTAAGTATTTTCTGTTTGTTGCCCAGATTTTCGCTTTTAGAAAACGTTAATTCAGGATCGCTGCTATCCAAGTGTAGTTCTTTATTTTTTTTTCCCATGTGCACAATCTGTATGACTTTTCTTTTTAATCAAATGCTCATCTCGCTGACCTAGATAATAAGAAAATGGTTAGGCAGGCTAACGTTCGTGCTACACTGTCGCTATATTTGTTGTACTCAGATATTCTTAGATAGCACTTCTTAATGATAACCCCGGAGATGTTAGCCTGATTTATCGCCCCGCTCGCTACTTCAGCTAGCGGGTGATGAATATTCTATATACAATGACCACATATACACACTATAATACGTACAGTCACATGCACTCAAACACACACACATATATACACACAAAAGACTAATACGTAAGGTTTCATTCAGGTGGGATTTTACCCAAGGTGATTAGGACATCGCGAGCACGTACCAAAGAGTTGCTCATTCTGATGGTATACGCCAAGGTTGCGTAAGTTACGTTCACAAACGAAGGGATAAGGAATACAGTTCGGGAACATGCGACGATGAATGGAGGAGATGCATTTATTTTTTCCCAGGAGACTATGACTATGATATATCGCCCATTCCTCAATGATGCGGCGCGATTCTTCTATAATAAATGTATTGCAGATTTAACTTGCTTCTTTTTTTTTTTTGTCTGCGAAAGAATAATGAATGAAACCTTTAGAAATCTCGCCTTGGTATAGAACGGTAATATGCGAGATAAAAATTATCAGAACCACTTAGTCGACAATACAAAGCGGGCTATGGCAACAGCGCATTCAGTACAGTGCGCGATTTGGGAACGGCCTGTCTACGCAAAAGCGAGAAGAAAAAAAAGTTAGCTGTCCTTGAACTCATAACACATATTCTTTTTACGCACTCGCCGCGTTATTCAGCTTTATTTCTATCGTTCCTATTAATGAGTCTCGCGATGCGTTGAAAGACGGAAAATTTATTGCCACATTACAGAAGCCGCGTGAAACAGGCACGAGGATAGCCTTCTTAGTGGTGGACGCTGGATATATTACGCGGAACCATTATATTAGAGGGAGATGAGAGAAAGAGAGAGAGAGTAGTTCGCTGCAGTGAAGGCTTCGATCGTTTCTTGCTTTTCTTTCCGACGTTACTACGCGTTCTGAACCTCCGCAACAAAGTTAGACGGAAAAAGATAATAAAAAGCTGCACTCAAGACGAGTGGCCGCAGGCGCGACCGTTTTGCCTAATGCGCTCCGCGCATATAATCCTTCAGCTTTTTTCCAAGGCTCGTACACCTTTTATAACTCCTGCAACGATTCGTGCGATCGTAAAAGAAGTCGCCTTTTTTTTTTTTCTACTGCTTTTCTTGGCGTTTTCGCATTACCCGTTCTATCACTATACACCCAAGGTATTGCGACGCAGTAGTGCAGTCCGGCTGTGAAGCGTCGAAGAAAGATAACTAAAAAAAAAAAAACTGCGTAGGGTTCCGGTGGGTTCTCGGCTGTATATTTGTTCGCGTAAATGATTCACGGCTATAGCACACGTGGCCGCCGAGCACTTTGAAAGCTTTCGCGCGATCTTCCCGACTCGCAATAAAGACCGCCACATAACGAACGAGCTCTTCGGTCTCTACCTCATTACGATGCACTATAACTGTTTCTTCTCGTTTGCCACGGACACCGCTTGGTGGCGTCGTCTTCGCTGGCCACGTGGCTACGAGCTTTCGTGCTGCGAGGACGTTACCGGTCCTAGTGGAGCTCTTTCTTTCTTTCTTTCTTTCTTTCTTTCTTTCTTTCTTTCTTTCTTTCTTTCTTTCTTTCTTTCTTTCTTTCTTTCTTTCTTTCTTTCTTTCTTTCTTTCTTTCTTTCTTTCTTTCTTTCTTTCTTTCTTTCTTTCTTTCTTTCTTTCTTTCTTTCTTTCTTTCTTTCTTTCTTTCTTTCTTTCTTTCTTTCTTTCTTCGAGTATAGGCGCGTGCTTGCGCACGTATTATAAACAAAAGAGGGAAACAAAACGAAGCGCGAGGAGCTCACCATCTTCGGTGCATACTGTTTCGCCAACGCTTCTGTGATCTGACTAGCGTTTACGTTTACGGGCTGTTTGTGCAGACCTCTGACGGCGTTTACGGACGTGGGCAGCACTGTCTTTATTGCGCACGCAGGCATCGTCAATACCTTAACCAACAGATTCAGCGGTGGTATGGACGTATACGAGCTTTTCGCTGCCGTAAAAGGACGTACACTGTTGCCGAGCTGTAGAATGAAGAGATGACTCTTTTGTCTTCTCTCTATACGTGGAAGAATCAGACGAGCAGTCGATGCTGCATACCGGAATAAAGTTTCTCGGCGGCGAAGCTCGCAAATTTATTACATTCGCAAGTCAGTGGAAATGGGTGTTTAAGGGAGGTTGTGGTTCATCGAAAACGGATATAAGACGAAAAGAAAGCGAGATGGCGAAATGGGGGGAGGTATGAGGGGGTGAGGGCGTGTTTACGGTGCGATCACTTGTGCGAACGGTAAGGTTCGCTTAGGTATTTTGTGAGAAAGTGTGAACTCACCTTTTCTCCACGCCTCTCCACCAAACCTACTTCACCTGGGTGTGCGAACGCCTGGAGGCCAGAGAGAGAGAGGAAGGAGCTTATCCTACGTTTGGGTAGGAGGGGTTGACGCGTGGTAGTTTTATAGACGAAGACATGGTCTTTGTCTTCTTCTGTGTCTTCCGTCAGTTTCCCATCACCTTCCCCGTGGCTTCAGAGTACGGACCTCGGTGGCCTCTTGTGCCTCGGTGGCTCTTTCTCACAGCCGGGTGACCCAGACTTGATCTTCATAGGTCCGGGCTAAGCAGTGCGTCTTCCCACTGCTCGTGGTCCTTGATTATTTGGCCCTCGAGGGGCTTCACGAGCGGGCACTCTCAAAGTACTTGGGGCAGGTCTGCTTTAGGTTTCTTACATTTTCTGTATGTATCTGTATAATATTCTGGGTAGTATAAGCTACATTAAAGTGGTGTTGGAAATTGATGTGCTTGCAGGAGTATCCAGAGGACCTCTCCTTTTTTTGTTAGCCTTGAGTACGCGAAGGGGTATCTCGTTGTGTTTAGCCTAGGTTACAGTATTTCAGTACATCTGAGTATAGGTCGTAAGCCTCTCCTGTCTGCCTTTAGTATGTGAGTTAGAGTCTTCGTGTGCTGCGGCTATGCGAGTAAGACCTAAAATTTTTTAGATGTTACCTTCGCAACAGCTATACACGGACAGTCGTTTGCATGTGCGTGAAACGTGCTTGCTTGGAGGGTTGTAGAAGTATTGCCTAACGTACAGAAAGAACAGCACGCGATCTGTAGCTTATCTACAGTACGTAAGATAAAGCTATATGCCGACATGACTGAGCTTTCTGAATCTGTTACTGGGGGTGCAGGCTTGCGTGACTGTGTGTAACAACACGCCATTCACTCAGTGTTCGTTGCTCGTCACCAAACACAAAGTTCTTGCACTACCTTCCGTATAGCATTCGAACCCACTACAATGGCAGATATTTCTTCAGACAGGAGTGGGATCGCTTGCGTGACGTTCTCCGACGTGCGAACGCAGCGGAATGGCATACTTCCTTAATAACACCTTGAAAAATACTCTTTGAGATTCTCTCCCTATAATCACTCTCGAATTCTGCTGAATTCTGGGGTCCACTAGACAACGAAGCGTCGATAAAGCGCGTGGGACTTAAGTTTATACTTGAACAAGGAGCGCAGTAAAACAAGGACTCAGAAAGGAGCAAGAAGACCAGACGAGCGCTAACCTTCAATCTCAACTTCAAACTCTGTTTGAAATTAGCGCTCGTCTGGTCTTCTTGTTCCCTTCCTGAGTCGTTGTTTTATTTCGATCCTTGTTCAGGTACGAGCACCTGCAAACTCACCAAAACTTCAGTTCTTCTAAGCACTTAGGTTATCGATAATCCTATTCTGTAAAGCTGCGCTTATTCCCCGTCCACTTTTTCAAGAAACACCTATGGAAGGCTGTGGTTCGTACAGCAAAATAGCATACGTTGACGTCACGCAAGTACCCGAAATAGTGCGTTTTGCCACGAAGGAAACAGTAAAGAAAAATGATACCTATAACGATAACTACAGGTGCGATCAGATTAGCATGTCGCGCGAACACGCCCGTAACTTTAAATATATACGTGCTCGGCAGGCCTGTTCGGGCAAATTCCTGCATGTATACATTACATTCTATGGCTGCAGGTATAAAAACGAGTACTGCATCTTCGGTGAACGCTGGATGTCTGCCAACGTTCTGTTGGGAATGCACTAACCTGTAGGAGCAGATTTTACCCGTAAGCTTTACCACATGATGGCAGGTAGGACATCATAGATCCGAAACGTCAGCTGCATATTTGAAAGGCAATTAAGTGAGAGTGTCGCTAAATTTATATATTTGTGAGGTCACGGCCATACTAAAAAAAGACGCGAAGCGCGCGCGCCCATAGCGTCGCATAATGAAAACCACAGAAGCCGTAGAAAGAGTAGGCTTCGGATGAATACCACTACCCGGAATTTTTAACTAGCCTCTAAAGCTGAAGCACGTACTTTTTTTTTATTTTAGCACTCACGGTTTATTGAAATGCAGCCGCCGTGGTCAGGAATGGCACAAACGACCTCGAACTTATTCGGCAGCAGAGCGACCATAGCGACTGAATCAATTTGGTGCGCTCTTTGAGCTAAGCGTAATGAAACTGATAAGGTATGCTGTTAATGTTGAGAGTAATGTAGGGGCAGAGTAGGGTGGGTGACAAATCGTGCTGTGGAAAATTGCCAGATTTCTGGTTCGTACCGCGCCAGAACCTCTTGCTGTTCTCGATTATGCAAAGTGCCCAAGCTGCGTGAGGTATCGAAGCATAGGCGTGCGCACAGGGTGATGCACTGCGTTCTAATCGCAATGGCCTAAGTCAGAGAAGGTTGGGAAGAGCGCGCGCGGGGGGAGAGGGGGGGGGGGAATGGGGGGCGATGGGGGGTGCTGCACGAAAAAAATCACCAAGTCACCCACTTCGCACCCCCTAATGCACAACCCTGCGCACGCCAAGGCATCGATGTGATACTTCATAAGAAATAGACCCATATCAAGATTGCTCGAGACAGACAGTCAAACAACTTTATTTAGGTCTTGAGAAGTTAGGCAGGCGGCCTACTACGTAGGCACCCTGCCGTTGGCTAGTCCCATCTCAAAACAGAGAGGCCATATACCTCTCCACTCATTCACGGGCCCTCTGGACAGTCAGTAGCTGGGCGTCTTGTCTGAGGTCTGTGATGGCCGTCGTCCAGCCTTCTTCATGGTTCAATTCCTGTAACGCCGGGCACTGGCAGAGCATATATGGGAGTTAAATAGCGATATTCCGCCCCACAATCTGGGCATAGTGGATCAATGTCGGGGTGAAGCATGCTCAGAAGGCCTCTAGAGAAGTAGGACCCCGTTTGGAGCATGCGGGGCGTGCTAGCTTGGTACCTGTCGAGCTTATGATGGGGGAAGGGAAAACTCGGTCTTTCCCCATTGTAATGTGAAGTGATCTCATGAAAAGTAACTAGAGGGTCACTGGGGAAGAGCTCTCCCGAACTCACCAGAGTCCCCCCCCCCCCCCCGTCACGGCAAATTTCATTGTTGGAGATGTTTTAAATAACGTTAATACCTAATTCTGATATTAGTGTGGTTTTGTTTTCAATGCTTGCCGGACAACTAAGCAGCGTCCATGCAAGACACAAAAACATCGTAGAAAAAAAATGCGAGAAAACTCCGAAGTGATGGAAGCCCTACGGGAACGACGACGTGCCCGTAGATCTATGGGAGGTGTGAACGCTCGGTTTCAACGGGAGTTTCTATCTGTGGAGTTTGGACACGCGCGTCGTGTCTGGCTGTCTGTGGTTAAACTCGAATCTCTCTGCGCTGAGAAGCAACCTAGAAACAACCTAGCATCACCTAGCTAGAACCTAGCAAGAATCTAGAAGCAACCAGATTAAACTTCAGGATAGTCAAGCTTCGCTGTTTCAAGCCTTGCGCGACGTAGTGCAAGCTTTGCCATTGCTTTTTTTTTTTTACATTTTTTCTCAAAGAGTGGGTGTTCTAACTTGAAGTACTGCTCTGTAGCATTAAGGAGTTCCGTAAACATCGAGTACCGTAAATACTGAATAACATGTATAACTTATGCGGGAGAAAAAAAAGTTTGGCAGATCCCAAGTACCATGGGAATCAATGTTATGCGAAGCATCCGGAGGTAAGATGAGCGAAACGTTATGAAATGACGCTAAAGATATATGTACAAATGTTGCACGCACAGACATGTTGAACAGTCGCATATGTTTCCATATAACCATTTGTTTACATGTGTGTAACGATGCCAACAGTAACATGGGTTCTTGCCAACACCACAAACCGTAAGCTGATATGTAGAGCTTGTGCTTGCAAGGATGGTAGCCCTGGATAGCGTTACGTAAACCAACTACAGTGGCTGGCGCTTAAGTATACAAGTGACGTTAACCCGACATGACTCCTTTGTCATAGGAGTACGTATGTAATGTTTATAAGATTAGATAGCCAGCATTGCAACCACAATATACGTTTCACCAACATTACACCTGCATAGGGTGTTCTGCCAAAGCAGTTTCGAGACCTGACGTGGCTCTGTGGTAGAATGCTTGATTGCCACGCAGAATGCTTGGGTTCGATTCCTGCTGGGACTCTTATTTCTATTCTTTGTATTTCTGGCGTCAACGCCGCCGATGTCAGTTTTTCTTAACGCTGTCGCCTTTAAATTACCAGTGCCAACGCCACCGATGTCAGTTTCTCTTAACGCTCTCGCATTTAAATTACCAATGCCTGTTCTCGCCGTTCCTGGGTAGATATAAATTGTCAAGGTCCTGTGGCGCATACCCGCATTCCGCGGTCCGTGGTATACGGGTATGAGCCACACGTGTCTGGAGAAATGAGTTTGACGACGTACGCGACGGGATTTTCACGTTATTCATGTCATGACCAGCCAGACATATTCGTCAGTACCTCTTACCCTCCCATACAAATTTTGGTCTACACCAAGTTAAGAAGGCAATTACGAGAGCACCGAGACGTAGGCGGCTAGATAGATAGATAGATAGATACGTAGATAGAAACGCAAAAGTGCTTACAGTACGCAAAGAAATGCTTCGCATTTAATAAAGGGGAGGGGGGGGGGGGCAGAAGGCAAGGAGATTAATCAGCTGGCGGGAGGTTCCGGTTTGCTAACCAACACTGTGCTGGATAAACATTCGCTAAAAAAGAGGGCAAAAAGAAAGAAAGAAAGAAAGAAAGAAAGAAAGAAAGAAAGAAAGAAAGAAAGAAAGAAAGAAAGAAAATTCGTTCCGGTATGCATAAGCATGAATACTGCGAGCAAAGTCAGGTTTCAGCAATCGGCGTTTCGGGCATATTTGGCTGCGTCTATGCTTACATCAAGTTTCGTATTCTATTACATTGTAACTTCTCCAAGCCATTCCTTGATCTGGATGCGCAAAATAGTTTGTTCAGCCGCCTCCCAATATAAGGTAAATATTTTTCTCTGTGCACAGTGAAGCTCTAGGCCCGTTCGAGCATAATCTCAAACGCAGCCGTTTTCCACGAGCTTGTGTTCCTCTGACTTGTAGGAACATGGCAGCAGTCTAAATAAATAATGCACTTCTTTCGCAAACAGATGTTTCAGAAACGGGCGCGCACGTATTTATTTTCTTTTTCTTTTCATTGTTGGTTCACGGGGAAAGTCCAGTATTCAGTAAAGCTGTAATGTTAACGCGGTATAGAAGGGGTGAGTAATTCATAAAACTCGCGTTCACTGCATGGAGGTCGAAAGTTTACGTCGGGCTAGGGAATGCCCCGCGGCTGCTTCACTGCACGCGCACACGAACATATACTTACCTTAAATAGCGATGTATTATTTGTCAAGCGCGCGTGTTTGGCGCGGAAACCGAGACCACAGCGGCCGTCCGAAATGTTTATTTTGACCAAGCGTGTTTGTTTTTCTTGAATGCTGAAGACAAACACGATTTTCGCGCACTTGCAGACACACACACACACACACACACACACACACACACACACACACACACACACACACACACACACACACACACACACACACACACACACGCACACGCACACGCACACGCACACGCACACGCACACACACACACACACACACACACACACACACACACACACACACACACACACACACACACACACGCACGCACGCACGCACGCACACGAGAAGTAAAAGTGTCGAAAACAAATACAACTTCTGAGAAGTAAAAGTGCTGTAAACAAACACGCCATCTGTGAAGGAAAAAGGAGCCGAGACTGCGCCCTGAATTACAAACGCAGCTAAGACTCAGTACACTGGAATATAAAGGAGCGCCTGTAGTTGCTTCTCGCATAGTTACAGAGACTGAGAGAGAGAGAGTAAATGATGAAAGGCAGATAAATTGGGCAGGCCCGGCTGGGAAGTTACACGATTTGTCACTCTGAACTATCACTGGCACTAACAGGAGTGACGTAACTTGTCACTCTCCGTTAAACGCTACTGCAGTGTGACTAACGTGACGACTTCGCTATCACTGCCATCCTTATATCACGTTGGAAGATAGTCATTTTCAGTTTATTGCATAATATGGCCTACAGCGCACACTGAAATACCTTGCCATGATCGCTATCACTACTTTACATAGAACATTCCGCCCGCTTCGCAATCAATGCAGCACTAATAGTCGTTTTGGTCTTTAACGCATCCGCGCTACCGCTTGTAATTCGTAACTGGAATGACCTCCCTATGATGCCTTAAACAGTCGTGATACATTAGCATTTGGAAATGAAATGCTAATCATCGCCTATATGACTGCATTTGCTAATTATTCCATCGCTTGAAATCATATTTATACGTTTTATAATAACATCATCTTGGCTCGCTCAAATTCGCGTAATGCATAATAGGTGTTTCATTACTATAACTTTACCCCCCCTGTTTCGCGACATCTCTTAAATTTTGCCATTGTAAAATGCCGGGTTCTTGAATTTCTTCATGTGCTCCTTGTATCTTGTTGACATTAGCTGTGTAATGTCCTTCTCACAAAGTAGTCACAAGTGGAGCCTGTGTGGTATTTGAAAATTAATAAAGAAATAAAAAGAGGTGACACTGCGTGGCGCTTTGGGCGCTGTGCATCCCCGCCCTTCGCAACAACGAACAGGCCTTGTACGTACATATTATTCTAATACTTGTCACAACAATAAATTATTGCCGCCCACGTGTACTTTGTCTGTTGTGTCGTTTCGTGCGCTGGCTGTGTTATTAGAATATAATACTTTTGAAAAAAATAGCCTTATCGGAAAGCTTTGGACATCTTCATATTCATGGCACGAGAAAGTCGTCAAGGATATCACATTTCATCGTGAGCTTACGTTGGCCAAGTGGGATACGGTGGTCTTTGCTTTCTGGATCACCATCAGAATCACTGCCTTCCGCGCCGCTTACCACGTTGGGATCACTCGTGCTGAACTGTGCTCTATTCAAGGAAGCGAAGACAATGAGCAAGATGAAGCTCGTCCCTGTTCATTCATTGTTAAATTTAGGATTCATTTGGTTGAACAAAGTTCCTTCCACTGTACATAAACCGAAATCTATCCTTCTCTCTGATTCTATCACCATACCCATAGTAAAGACCACTTAACACTGAAATTATTACACTCTCTTGACGCGTACAAAGTGCTATTGTACAGAACATATACGGGGAGTTCCAGGGCGGAAAAAACTGCAACAACGACGACAAAGATAATATGTGTAGTACATCTATTTCCAGCTTCCCTGCTCCGAGTTGTTGGTTAATTAAGTTAGTGCTCTGACCATTAATCTAGCCCCGGGCGCAGCTTTCGTACTGGCTTCCTGCCTTGACTCAGTCGGTATAACCAACGCGTTTGCCTTTCTCTGGTAGAGGGGTTCCCATTCTGGTCTCTGCAGAGACAATGAGTCTTGATAAATTACGAAGTCCTTGTTTTCGGGGAAATCGTGTGCTATTCGGCTGTAGGCGGGCGCGTGGCGAAACTCACTTTAGTGAAAGCTTCGCTGTGCTCTTTATGAACTCCCGCAGCGCTTGCTTGCTTAGAGTTGTACTAAATGAAAAAAAAAAAAAAACAGCATTCTCAGTTGAATTATTAAATTATCTTTCTGTAGAACACTCAAGAAAATTGCGACGAATTTCCCTGAGGTGACCCGTAGTTGCAAGCGAAGCGTTTGTTGGTGAGTCAGAGGCAGTGTATTGCAGGCATATCATTTTATTGCATTTTTATCGGAACGGATAGAAAGCCACTAGCCAATAGTAGCGAAGAGTTAGTCAACTTCGTCCAGTGCTAGTACTATGCGAGTAAGTGCGGTATCCTTCACACGACCTATATATATATATATATATATATATATATTCGAAATGAATAATGCTTTAGTGTCTGCATCGTTTTAAGTACCGCTTCATATGATAATTTCCATGTCCTCCTTTAGATCACTGAATATATCTTTTACGCAATTCTAGCCCAAAAAATGTGTTTTCTTTACACTGGCGTGAGAACTGCTTCTGAAACTCTATTTCTTGGGCAGAACTCTTCGCATATATATATATATATATATATATATATATATATATATATATATATATATATATATATATATATATATAAATTCGGCAGATCTCACGTACCGCGGGAAACGATGTCATGCGAAGCATGCGGAGGGAAACTGACTGTGGAGTAACTTTTTAGGTACGAAGCAGCTATTTGACTCACGTGTGTAACGCCGTACGTTACGTAAGTCCGTACGAATGCGCCGCAACGCGTTCCCCTCGCCGTAGGTGTTGGAACGTTGCCAAGTATGTCACGCCACAGCTGCGCGTCGACGTCACGCTCCCCTCGCACGCTTC
Source organism: Rhipicephalus appendiculatus (assembly GCA_030522465.1). Taxonomy (NCBI): domain Eukaryota; kingdom Metazoa; phylum Arthropoda; class Arachnida; order Ixodida; family Ixodidae; genus Rhipicephalus; species Rhipicephalus appendiculatus. Next base: position 313,733 of record JALIZH010025456.1, read on the forward strand.
CCTCGCTCCGCCCGCTCGCAACACCTCTGAACGTGTCACTTCTCTCTCGCTTCACCCTCTCCACCGCCCGCAACGCTCGACCGCACGTCGAGTGGAAACACTCGTTCGGCTCGTTTATCTGCGATGACGCCCGTTTCAACCGGGTCAACGCCGTGCGCACCGCTGCTGCTTCGCATCCCATCAGGGTTCCCTTCGGGGAGATGGTCCAAGTTTTTGTTGAAACGTTACGAAATGACGCTAAAGATATGTACACGCACAGACATGTATGTTGAACAGTCGCATCTGTTTTATATAACCAGTTGTTTACAGTCGCGTAGCGATGCCAGGAGCAACATAGGTATTACCAACACCATAAGCGGTAAGCTGAAATGTAGTGCTTGTTCTTGCGAGGATGGTATCCCTGGGCAGTGCTAGGTAGACCAACTTCAGTGGATTGGCGCTTAAGTACAATTGACGCTAACCCGGCGCGACGCCTGTATCAGTGGAGCACATATGTAATGTTTATAAAATTAGATGGGCAGCACTGCAACCAGATTTGACGTTTTTCCAACATTACGCCTCCATAGGGTCTTTTTCCCAAGGAGTTGCGAGACCTGGCGTGACTCTGTGGTACAATACTTGATTGCCACGCAGAATGCTTGGGTTCGATTCCTGCTGGGACCATAACGTATATTCTTTGCATTCGTCGGGTCAACGCCGCCGATGCCGGTTTTTCTTAATGCTCTCGCATTTGAATTGCCAAGGTCTGTTCTCGACGTTCCGTCGGTAGATATAGTCAAACACCTGTGGCGCATATTCGCCTACCGCGCCCCGTGGTATACGGGTATGTGCCACACGTGTCTGGAGCAAAGGGTTTGACGTCGTACGCGACGGGATTTTCAGAGTATTCATGTCATGACCAGACAGTCATAATCGTCAAACCCTCTTACCCTCCCATACTAATTTTGGACGCCAAAGTTAAGGAGCTGGATCACGAGAGCACCCAGACGTAGGTGGCTAGATAGATAGATAGATAGATAGATAGATAGATAGATAGATAGATAGATAGATAGATAGATAGATAGATAGATAGATAGATAGATAGATAGAAAGAAAGAAAGAAACACTCAAAGTGTCTGCAGTACACAAAGAAATGCTTCGCATTTAAAAGTCATATGAACATTGACGGGAGACTTGCTTAGCTATGCAGAAGGGCCGCTAATACGAAAGAGTTGATGGCACGCGCTCTTGACTTTTCCGTACGAGCTTCTTGTGGCATCAGGTATAAATTTCCTCAGGACCTGTATATATTTCCTCTCTAACTTTCCTTCCCTCACCCCATTTCCCAGCGCAGTGTAGCCGACCGAACTCAGCCCTGGTTAACCTACCTGCCTTTCTTTTAACCTCCTCCTCCTCCCTCCAAGGGGACCTTGCTCAACAATATGTAGTAGTAAAATTTTTTTTATCGAGGTAGATGAACGGCATTGTATGAAAAGAATTCAAAAGGAGTGACGGAGCAACCTTTTACAAGTTTTGTGAACATTTGCTGCACCGAAATGCCCGAAATAACAAAAGAAGAAGAAGGAAGAAGAAGAATTGGCGCTTAAGCTGGAACATTGACGTACCGGAGGTTTAGGATTGAGGAGTTATACTTAGAAACAGTTCTTTCGATTTTATTTTCTCCATGTGTAATACGCACCTTACACAGAACCAGAGGAAGCCAATTTGTAATGAATTATTTCATAAATGAATAAAATGAATAAGTGGATCCTTTAATCGAAAAGATCGGGCCTACTAGTCTGAGTATCAATTCGGAAGGCAGAAGCAAAAGTAACTAACTAACCAGCTAACTAACTAACTAACTAACTAACTAACTAACTAACTAACTAACTAACTAACTAACTAACTAACTAACTAACTAACTAACTAAAGGGGGGTTATATATAAGGCGAGGGAGAAGAGCGAACCCTAGATGGTGATATCAGATAATACGAAATAGAGGTAGTGCTTTACCTCTATAAACTTCCTAGGTGCGTCATTTTAGGATTGTCTTAACAACAGTCACTTTCAGTGAATCGGTTGTGAAATCAGAAAGGTGAGACTAATTTATTACGGTCAGTTAAGGGAGGGACACGAAATTACGTCGCATCCTAATTAAAAAAATCACGCCATATCCACGATATGAATGATGATGAGTGGGCGAAGCTCGATCGTTTTCATCCATGGCAGAAAGAGAATGTGTGATCTGGAACGCGCTTATACTTCATGGTCATCAGCGTCATCGTCATCGTTATCACGTGTAGTGGGTACAATCCACTATACTGGAACGCGCTTATACTTCATCGTTATCACGTGTAGTGGGTACATTCCACTATACTGCGTCATCGTCATCTTTATCACGTGTAGTGGGTACAATCCACTATACTGGAACGCGCTTATACTTCATCGTTATCACATGTAGTGGGTACATTCCACTATACTGCGTCATCTTCATCTTTATCACGTGTAGTGGGTACATTCCACTATACTGGAACGCGCTTATACTTCATCGTTATCACGTGTAGTGGGTACATTCCACTATACTGCGCCATCGTCATCTTTATCACGTGGAGTGGGTACATTCCACTACACGTGGCTACCTACCTACCACTACTACTACTACTATTACTACTACTACTACTACTACTACTACTACTACTACTACTACTACTACTACTACTACTACTACTACAACAACTACAGAGGAGGGACAGACCCACACCCTAAGGAGCTTCGCCCCTAAAACGAAGCTCGGGCGAACTGCGCTATGTTGAAGTAGGCAGCTATGTGTAACGTGGAAGCCTACAGTCTCACAAAGGAACCCGTAAACAATGGGTAAATTATGGCAAAAATAAAAATTTAATTAACTTTGACGAGCGGGAGCACAATGATGTAAATATGCGACGCAAGCTTTCAGGACAAAATTTTGCCATTATGACGCTGCTGAGCATCGTGTACACGACTCTAAAGGCAATTTGGTTAGGCCATCGCGATTTTGCGCAAGCGTTTCGCTGGAATCGAAATTGAAAATTGCCGCGTAGCAGAAAATTTCATAAGTGGCATGGAAAGAATGTAGGTCGTCGCATGTTGTTATTTCTAATAGCCATTTAGAGCACGCAAAACACACGCTGACAGTAAATGAAGGAACGCTTTGGCTATGCTTTTTTTTTTATTGTACACCTACTTTTGTGAGCTAAAAAGCTAGATAACTAGGCTCGTTGTTGGCTGGTATGGACACCCAAATGGCGCCGCATGCCCTTCTCCACTATCTGCGTATTTATGACTTCAGCGGTACTATGCTTGCGAGGGTGTGAACTAATTTTGTGCCAGAATGCACGCCGCATTACGACACTTTTCGTTACAGCACTCGCTTGCGTAATGCAACAGACACGCCCCGCAAGAAAACAAGGAATTCAAGGCAAAATGGGGAGCTCATAGGAGACGACAGAATAAGCTTTCTTTTACTTTTCCTTTTCATAAACTGCGTTACACAATACCAAGAAAAGAAAATCAAAAAGAAAAAAATTCAGGTGGTGTGCTGAACGCATTCACGGTATTTCGTAGTTATAGAGCGGTGCATGTTGCCTCTTCTGCGGTTCGTGTTAGTCCTGCCTCGCTGAACAGCGAACTCAAAGGAACGAAAGTATGCAGTGCTTTTATGCCGACATTCTGGTTTTATATTTTGATTTTTTTTTTCTGGGCTGGTGTTCGTTCTTATTCTCATTTACTTACCTTAGCGCTTGGTTCGGGAACTAAAGCTACACGTTTTGCCTCACCTGCCTCGAATGAAATATTGATTCTGTAGCGATTCTTTCTTGCTTCTTCGCTCTTCTTGACAGGCAACGCTTTTGTAATCGCCAAAGTACTTGCGGCAGGTGCCGAAGCATTTTTCTTCTTTTTTTTCTAGCATATGGCTCGGCAGCACTCCTTATATAAAAGTTTTCTGAGCCGGTAGCTCAGTGAAACCAGGAAAAAAAAAATAGAAAAAAAAAGAGACTGAATTTAAGTGGTTCCCACAAATTCCGCGCGTTTTACGCCAATGCTTGCGAAATTACTGTCCATAAGCAGAGTGCTGTTTCTTCAGCGCGAAATGCATTTTCACTTGTCGCTCTCTGACAGCTCTTCGAAATACCTGCGGAATGACGATGGTGAATGCATAGGCTTAGCGAAACTAGGAGAAACAAAATGGTATTGTGTAGGTGTGGATATCAGTGCCGATTTAACACCTAGAAGAGAGTAGGCTCGTCTTGAGTTATTGCTAAAAACGGTAGTCTATTTTAAAATTTTTCGGCAGACTACATTTAAGACTACAATGTGTTTTATACACTTCCCTGGACCATCAAAAATTGCTAAAGGGTCGTGAACGATTTCGCTAACAAGGCGAGTATGGGATATTTCGTAAGAATTATTCATGAAAGGTGTGGGCATGCATAGATATGTAATTTTCAGAATATGAGATATTCACAACTATTTAACACTGTGGCTTTTTGGTTGCAACCTATGTTTTACAAACTAGTGAAATTAACGCACAATGAGTTCGCAGAATGAGTTTCGTCTCTATCCCTGTCTCTCATTCGTTTACAACGTTAAAATTTACGAACCGCATTTGCGCTCTAGTCATGCATTGTGCAACACAACACTGCGATATATGTGTACTAAAGGTTGGTTGGTTTGTTGAGGCGTATTCTACAGGCGAGGTTAGCCTGGTTATCTGATCTCTGCCTGTCCGTCTTTTAGGGGTGAAGCTCCTTGTGGGTCATTCCCTCCTCTGTAATAGTATGTTGTAGTAGCCACTTCTAGTTATTTTAAGAATTGCTCACTAGATGGCGTTGTGTGTATATGTCCGTGGAAATAATATCACTAGATGGCGTTAGTGGTTTTCGTATAGTTGACGATTAAAGAGGATAGATGGCGCTGTTATAATAGGGATTGTAGGGCCGACGCGGTACTCGGAGTCGAGTACCGGAGGTGGACTCCATCGTGATCGACGGTGAGGTGAACTTCACCAGAGAGGAGATAGTCAGCTCCACAGTGCTCTCGTGTGAGTCGCATGCAAAACCAGGGCAGCCGGTATCTGTGGAGCATGCGGCGGCTCCGGTACTCACGGCAGGCACAACCCATAGCCAAGGACGTGTGGACGGCGTCCGTTGGAGGCCGATGGGATGATAGAGTCCACTTCACGGGAACCGCGCCGATGGGAGCGTTAACCACGTTCCCAGACGAGGAGCCCGTGTGGTGCCGTAGCGTGAACGGTATCGCGGCGCCGATGAATGAAAGTTGAGCCGCCAAGGAGGCCTGGACGCCGTCCCCGGTCGGCGTTCGCAGAGCCGGAAGGTTACGGGGTGACGAGGAGGCAGAGACGCTGTCCCCGAACTGTGATTGGTGCGGTCGCAGGTGGGCGGGTTCCATGGCCGAGGAAGCGTGGATGGCTTTCCTGGGAGGGCCTGTCCGGAACGCCGAGGACGCACGAGCACAGGTGGCGTCTGCCTTAAAGTGCTTCATGTTCGACGACTGCGCCATTGCCAAGGAGAGACAAGAGACAACGCCCGTACGCTGGGCCGGCTCGAAAGCCAAACATCATCTGATAAAGAATAATAAAAGTTTAAAGTTTAATATATACACACAGTGTTTCTCACTCTTTATATGATGATTCATGGGGCGATACACGGAAGATTCACGGTTTTACCGATGATTCCCTCCGGAGCTTCGCCCCACTCATCATCATTCACCTCGTGGATATGCTGTGAATTTTTTTCACTCTTCTTAAATCTACCAAATGTGCATACGTTTAGTGTCGCGTCAATATTCGGGTCTTGCGTACTACTGCTTTTTTATAAACTTTGCTTCTTGTACTAACTTGCCGTTTTTTTCTTCTTCCTCTCCGTCTCGTGTAAGACTCTGCTTGGTAGCCCTCTGCGCTGAATATTCTCCGCTGCGACGACAAAAGAAAGATAGAAAGAAGTTCCAACTAGGGTTAGAGAGACGAGGCACTTTCTGCGACAGACATGGTAATTTTCTAGCTCACCTGATCCATTCCCCTGAGGCACTCCGGCAGTCGGTGTTCCCAAGTGGCATTCCTCCAGAGGGCTGGCCCCAGCCCAATAGCGCTTTGGCTCCGGTCACCTACAGAGATCTAGCGTGTAATGTACGATGCACTGACCCAACGGCCCACGCAACAATTTGCGCACTGCATTTCGGGCTTTCGTTCCCTTCGCTAAGCTGACGCCAGGGATTGGCGCTGCCGCGTTCGGTTGATTCCGCCAGATAATTACACCGTGAAGGAGTGCATGGGGCAGCCTCGGAGCGGAATCTCCAGCTGACAACTCGTAAAAGAGACATTCTTGCGGGGGAAGTTTACTTTATCGGCGGTTCAGTCTAATTGTGGCTTGTCAAGCTGTCATCCTGAGGGTGGAACAACAGCGTCGTTATCGTATATCGTAGCTCGTGTAACGTACCTTTGGTGTAGTACAGGGGAGGAGAAAACCAGGCATATAAAGAAACGAACGACAGACAGGCGGATAGATAGATAGATAGATAGATAGATAGATAGATAGATAGATAGATAGATAGATAGATAGATAGATAGATAGATAGATAGATAGATAGATAGATAGATAGATAGATAGATAGATAGATAGATAGATAGATAGATAGATAGATAGATAGATAGATAGATAGATTACAGTATCGCACTATACAATGCGCGTGGCTGCCCAGGACATTAGAACACCGCCTATAAGAACCACATAGGTGCAATATTAAATATTCTTGGGGGGCTGCGCACTTTTGGGCCACGCAACCGCAATTTTACCAGAATATTCCTGTGGGTCCGCAGAATATTCCTGTAAAGGCCTGACCACACGTCCGCGTTGCAGCGCGTTAGCGCGTGGCTTGTAGACGCGGCGCCGAGCCCTCTCCCTATGGAAAGAGAAGGCGCGCGGCTACACGAAGCTGCGCGCCCTCTGTGTCCATAGGGAGAGGGCGAGGCGCCGCGTCTACAAGCCACGCGCTGACGCGCTGCAAGCGCGTACGTGTGGTCAGGCTTTAAGGAGAACGGCGGGACGGCGGGCGCGTAGCTTGCGCCAGAACCAGTCGTCGCCAGCGTGAACTGCGCGGCTAGTTCACTTTTTCGGAAGCTCGGAAACTTGAAGCTTACGAAGAGTAGAGGTTTGGGCCAGTTGGTAATGCATACTTGGTAAAAAATTAAGCGCAATAAACGGGACAACAAAAGGAGAGACACACAGGACGAAGCGCTACTAACAACTGTGAACATTTATTGAAAAACATCGTCGCAGCTAGACAATGTTCGCATGTGCACAAGGTTTCCGATGACCAGCAACGAAAATCGAAGCTTACGCATCCTCAAGCAGGATGGCCGTATTCAGTTGAACTCGAGACGTTGTGTCACAGTAACAATGAAATGTAACATGCGGGATAAGTTTTTAATATATTCATATCTCTTCTGGGACGCGTGACAGTGTCCCTCAATGCGGGACAGTCCCGCGAGTCGCGCGACGGGTGGTCACCCTAATCTGAGCGTTTATTTTTCACTCGTCGCGCAAGGGCGTGCACGTATTCCTCACACAGACCAGGTAAATCCTAACCGCATTGCTTATAACATCTCGTGGTGTCCCATTGACTATCCTCATGATCAACATACTTGATTGCAGCTGGCTGGCTTGACGCCCATTCCAAAGTTAATCGTCTCAGCGGCTTCTTCCGCATGCGAACTCTCAGCCACGACATCTCACGTGCCCTATTATCTCGAGTTCCGCACCTAACGATCAGGTACCCACGTACTACGTCTTAAAGGAGTTTAGATAAGTTCGAAGTAAGAGGATTTGTCTCTCTCTCTACTTGCTGTTCGGAGAATGAAGGTGCGGGCGGAGAGTCATACCATCTTTTCGCAATTCAGCAAAAATGAATCTAAGACTTTCTTTCGTTTTCGTTTGAATGTAGGCTGTATATTTCTTCCGTTAAAAAGTAAAGGAAAGAGAAATAAGGCGCATCCTGATGCATACATATACTCCCGGAAACTGCCTACATACCTCCGCGGTTATTTCGGTCTCAGCAGCGTGAAGTTATCCTTGCTCCGTCAATTACTCGTATAATACCCCGAGTCTTATGCAGATGTCATTTCTTGCGGTCGTATTCAGCGTGCGTCTCCTGTATCGCCCTTTTCTTTTCCTGCGGGCGTTCGTTCGCCGTATTTCTCTTCGTTGACTTATTTCACCTTTTTTCTTTTTTCTTTTTTTTGCGAAATAGATTTGGACGTTACTGAGTCATTCCCATGTTTCCTCGGAATGTATTGACTATTCACCTTTTTGTGCGCTCGCGGCTGAGCTTTTCGAACAAAAGACGTCGTCGTGTAGTATTCGTTCCATACGTTTCGACGACCGGTAACAAGTTCGTCGGGAAACCCGGCTCCAAGCATGGAGCTGCTCTATACTCTAAGTCCTCTATTGTTCCGTAAGCCGCATAATCTACACCGAGGGAATCTTAACCTGAGAAAAATAATACCTGAGGAAATGGTTCTACGTCCGACAACGTGACAGGATCCTACGTCGTTATGTAGGAGTTTTGCCTGGGTTTCGTGCAACCGCTGTTGTTGTAAAACTGGTTCTTTTTTATGGTACCAGTAAAGTGAGAAGAGCACCTCATTTCCTCGTAAAAAGGTATTATGAATACATCGATGTCTCAAAAAAAAAGAAAGAAAAAAAACTTACATAGCAAACCTTAACAAAGGAGGTGGGTGTCATACAACCCACCTCTTCCCCTCTAAACCACCTGCGTAGCCGGCGTCTATGGCACCATTTGAATTGTGCTTGACAGTTTATGAGGATCTTAAGCTCTTTCCCACCCAACAGTACCAGCCTTTGAAATCCCTTGTCTCCAATATGAGCTGAACCGCGGAGTGGAGGCCCCGCACCAGAAATACAAAAGCGGGCGGAAGGTAAGGATGGCGAGGCCCGTCAAGCGGCTTTAAATTCGCTGGTTTTTTCTCGCCATCCCCAGTTTGTGTGCACAAAAGACTTCATTCATTCATTCATTGACCTTCACACCAAAGCGGATTTACCTTTTTGTTTCTTAATGTTTAAAATTTAATTTTAGGGACACTAAAGAGGAACAGTGATATCACAACGCTGGGATGCAATTTATTGGTAGTGTAGGAGCTTATTGATTATTGTCGGATAAAATGAATGTCCGAAAAACTTCCGCTTAATGTATTATAGTTCCCAAACGGTCCAACTGATTGCCATTGTGACGCCACATATTGCATGTTGCTCTAGCACGTCCGAGTACTTATCGTGCTAGAAAACTGCGCGACAGTTGCGATGCAATACTCTGTTTGAGTAATAATTACTTATATTTTATCAGTAAACAACTCTCGAATTTAGATAATGCTTCTATAAGCTGTTTCATCCCTGATGCAAAGCAGGACAGAAAAAAAAAAGTGACGTTGCCACTCATACATAAACGCTTGCACCACATCTCACAAACCAAAGCCCTTCTCAGAATGCACTGCCGAATAATTAACAATTAACGAAAGCCGTATTGTGCTACTTGAAGATGACTAGACTTCACGAGCTTCAGTGAACTACTAGCGCGAGTTCGTGTTGTGTGTGTTCCCACTCACTATTCATTTCTCCTTTTCCTTACGCTTGTTCTTTCTTCTCTACCTTAATTATTATTTCCCCTTTCCCCCCACCCTATGTGTAGGGTAGCCACCCGAGCCAAAACTTAGTTAACCTCCCTGCCTTTCGTCTCTCTCTCTCTCTCTACAATTTCTAAAGTGGTCTATCCAAAGGCCTAAATTATTCGCAAATTTCCTTACTTCTTAATAGCTGCTGCCATTTGCCCTGTCGCCCCGCCGATAACATGACTATTGTTACGATTTGCCAACATCTGCTGTGCGAGCAGTGTCTAAAGGAAGTACGTTTTTGAGAACACGCGGGTCTACTCCACGTGGGTGCCACGCCTCGCATGCATTGGTGTTTTTGTATTGTTTTGTTTAAAAAAAAAAAAACACTGCTCGCTGTGCTGACGATGAGTCAAATTTGGCCCAGATCCGTATCTCGCTCGTGCATAATAGAATGGTACACACCTTTTCAACGAATGCCCCGCCATAATTCCCTCTGGGCTGTGGTAAATATGCGTGACGCCCCAGAAATGAAGTGCACAGCCAGTGACGTACGTCAGCGTGCGTCAGCCTTTGTAATCCCGTGGCACAGTCCAGAAAGGAGATGCTCCCCCCACTCCGTTGAAAAGGTCTACACAAGCTCCGTAAAAATGAATAATAAAAGCGTAAACGAGAATTCAAATTCATATTACAGCGTCTAAAGGAAGCCACGCTTTTCTCGATGCATCAGGAGCAGAACGACTGAGTCGCGATGTTTTTACGCTCTGACACCGCAACGGGTCTCCCGACAGCCGACTGTGAACATTTGCGGTAGAATCAACGTTTTCTTTGCTTTTTATTCCTGCTCGTCAGAAACGAGCATTCCTGTCCTGTGTTTCTAGAACTCAACTTCAGTTTCGCAACGGACCTTCGCTGGCGTGCCGTGAGGATTCTTGAGAATAAGGCACTCGCTCGAAGGTAATAATACATGAGGATCCTCGGAGTCGTCGACACGAGCGGAATGATTCTTAGAGAGTGAAGGAGAGAGAGTATGTGCAGTTGCATTCCTTATTCCAGCCTCGCGCTCGTTTAATATGCGACGCGAACTCACGTATATATGTACACACGCTTTTGCATAAACAAACAGCCTGTCTGTATACCGCTAATGCTTGTCAGTGGAGACATTTACTCTCCGTACGACGCGCTCGCGTTTCACGGGGTACGAGTTTCAGGGCATCGGAACAAAAGGCAGCACGATACTGAACGATGCGCACGAATTCCTCTCGTGTTTGTCGCGTCGTATGCGGTCGGAGCAAGGTGTATCTCCGCATACCAGTTGTGCGGAGGTACTCAGCTATAGTTTCGCAATCTCTTGCAAATAGAACCGCTAGCAAAGTTGCGCGAGCGAGGCTCAACTTTGCCAGTTCTTTTTTTTTCTTTTTTTTTTTAAGCGTCAGAAGGCGAAAAACATCGGCACGTAAGGTTAAGTGTGCGACACGAAAGCGCGGACGTCGGGTGACGTGCACGAATGCGGTTATAATTAGTCTGTTGCGCAACCGATTTAATTAAAACCTGGGAGGTACCGAATGTGTAGCGGAGGAACGAAAGATTATTGCAGCATAGCGAGACAAAACAATGTAATAAACAGTGTCACCAATGCTGTACAGGAATCCAGAAAAGTTTTCATTTTGTTATGGTAACAATTGCGAAAACCTTGATTATGTAGCTGCGGACAAAAGGGCAAAACTTTGAGTCCTTATATAGCCTTGTCTGACACTGAGAAGCAGGCGCTATTATTTTATTACAATTTATTGCATAATTACGTCGGTTAAAGGAAATTCCGGGCAATGTATTCATTACGGTCACAGCGTGGGAACGTTGTTACGGCATCAATAAATCTGCCAGCTCGCGAGCCATTTTTCCGAACTGACGATGCTACTGCTAACAAAGTAATAATCATGACTTTCTTTCTTTCTTTCTTTCTTTCTTTCTTTCTTTCTTTCTTTCTTTCTTTCTTTCTTTCTTTCTTTCTTTCTTTCTTTCTTTCTTTCTTTCTTTCTTTCTTTCTTTCTTTCTTTCTTTCTTTCTTTCTTTTCAGGAAAAAGTCAATTGAAAGTAAAAAAAGGCAACAAGAAAAAAGTAACTTATCAGTTACAAAACTTTACCAACACAGCCGCTGTTAACCAAGTTCAAGATGAATCCCAACGAACTGACCCAACTTGCCGTCTTGCTGCTTTTTACCAAATGCAATTGACTAGAAATAATAGTTACAAATGATTCCATACGTGTAGGTCTGCTCGAGACGCAAAGGAAAACAGGAAATTTAAAGGGGAAGACAACGTGATTTGAGAGCTTTCTCAAGACTTACTCGTCCTGCCAAATACCTCGGATCCTTCATTGAACTGACCAATGCTAGTTCAACGAACGTGTCATCAGGATTCACCTCATGTGATATACTTGATCGAAACTGTATGACGAAGATTCGAGGGCACCCTTCACTTCAAAAGCGCGATATCTTGCCCTAAGTCCAGGCCTGTGCCATCACTGTGATTTTTTTTAGGGGCGAAGCTCCTAAGGGTGTGGGTCTGTCCCTCCTCTGTAGTTGTCGTAGTAGTAGTAGGTAGGTAGGTAGATAGCCACGTATAATGGAATGTACCCACTCCACGTGATAAAGATGACGATGACGCAGAATAGTGGAATGTACCCAGTACACGTGATAACGATGAAGTATAAGCGCGTTCCAGTATAGTGGAATGTACCCACTACACGTGATAACGATGACGATGACGCTGATGACCATGAAGTATAAGCGCGTTCCAGACCACACATTCTCTTTCTGCCATGGATGAAAACGATCGAGCTTCGCCCACTCATCATCATTCACTTCGTGGATATGGCGTGATTTTTTTTTTCTGCCGCCTCCCTGCAACCTCAATCTCAACCTCAACCATCATAAATAACCTTTCTCAGATTAAAAAAAATAATAAAATGTGCGCAGCTTGCACTAGTGGCGCAAGCCTGGAACCAACAGCGGAGCTATAGTGTGTGACCTAGCCGCTTGTGAGTTTTTGCTAGTAATGACAAGCTTTTGGTAGAGATGCTAAGTTTTTGCGAGGTGTAATATAACTATGAATAAGTTTTGCTGTTCTCCGGCTTCGGTCGCTTCCCCACACTACGCACGTGTTAGGAGGTTTTGGCGGGAACATGTGACGTGACTAGCTGTTACGTGGTTTTGGCGGGAAAATGTCAGTGGGCTAGTTGTTACGTGGTTTTAGTAACGTGACTATTTGTTAAGTGCTGTTAAATTATTTTAGACACGCAACTGGTTGTTACGTGATTTTAGTCACGTGACCTGGTGTTCGTAATGTTAGGTTATTTTAGTCATGTGACTAGCTGTTACGTGACGTTACGTGATTTCAGACACGTGACTAAATGCTAAGTGATTTCAGTCACTTGAGTGGCTGTTAACGTGGTTTTTGGCGGGATCATGTCCCGTGACTAGCTGTTGCGTGATGTTGCGTGATTTTATTCACGTGACTAGTTCTTACGTGGTTTATGGCGGGAACATGTCACGTTACTAGCTGCTACGCGATATTAGTCACGTGACTAGTTACGTGATGTTACGTGATCGGTCACGTAACAGACTCGCTAGTCGCAGTTGTTGCATTCTCCGCCAGACAAATCAGCGCACGTGTTGTAGGAGCGAAGCAGAACATGAAGAAGAGGACGAAAATAGCGCGCGCCGGATGATAATTTGTGTTCGCACTACCCAGCGCAGCGAAAAGCTTGAACACTTCCGCTGTTAAAAATCCCAGTCATATTCATTGGTCTTAAAGATTCGTCGCCGCGGAAGTCGACCAAGACAGTGTTACAGTGGACCATTAGAGGCTGTAATTCACCAGTCCGAACCTCGCTTCTTTCTTTTTCTTTTTTCGCGCGTGCGGGAATTTTGCCACCGCTCTTACTTCCGCCTTTGGGTTCACCATAATGTAAAATAACAAACCTCAAGCTTCCTTCTAAATAGTCTCAGTGCCCTTCATTCATCTCTTCTTTTTCCCAAACTCTTCGGCGACTCGCTCTTTGTTCACCCCTGATTGTTCAATATCTGTTCGCCTGACGTGAGCGTACGCGCTTATGCTGTTCTTGTACATAGCGCCGCTCACGTTTCCTGCGTTTACCGTGTACGTAAGTAGTTTCGTTATTCCCTCCGCCACCATTGCCCTCCCTTCTATTTCCGGCCGTCTTCGTACCGGTCGACCGCTAAACTGAACGCCCCGAGCAAATTGAATCTCCCGTCGGGCTGGAAACGGCTTTCAAACCTTTGCCGATTCCACGCACAACTCGCCGTGTTGCTCCACCAACTTCCTTCAACGGGGAGGTGCCGCGTGGCTCTTTTAGATTCGGCCCGACGCCCCGGAACCGCACGCACGCACAGCTTTGCTCGGTGCGCGCGTCACGCGACACCACTTTCTCGTCTTCCAACTCTTTCGGCGGCGCGGGCGCGCCAGTTCTTCCGGAACCTCCCCTCCCCGCACACACACACCCTATCCCGATGCTGGATGGTACTTTAGCTTACTTTTTTCGGGATCGAAGGGGCACGTTTGCAGCAGCAACGCGCTCCACGCGTAAAGAAGAAGAAGAAGAAAGAAAGAAGATCGTCTTATCGGCCGTGAACTGGTCCTCTTTTCTTTATAGGGGTTTCCCGTGAAACTCCCGCAGTCATCCCACCCGTTCAGGCACCGGGCGCGGACCGTTCCTCCTCTCTTCCAGGTTCTCCGTTCGACGCGTGCGTCGAATGCCCGATGGCGTACGTCTCCCAACAAACGCGGACCAATATATAGGGGGGACTTCGCCTCCGTTCTCTCGCGAATAAGAGACAGCCACAGCGCGGTGGCGGCGGCGGCGGCGGCGGTCAGGTCATCCCGACAGACTGATGCGCACTGCCCCAGGGAATGAAATATTCATGCAAGAAGGAGCGGAAGGCAGGGTCTCGCGTGTCCGTTGCCTTGCGTGTAGCGCATGTCGCAGAGACTATGGCCCGGCGACGACGACGAAGACGAAGAAAAGTGCTTCCACGAAGCCATACCATTTGCATGACACTCATACACGCGCGATTTCAATTCTTTATTCTCCCCACCCTTTCTTCTCTCACGCTTGAGGCGCGGGCTTCTTTACATATCCAAGCATGAAGGCGCGAGTCAGTGAAACAGAATAATAAAGTGTGTGCCTGTGTGTCTTGAAACGGATGCGTATGGCCGTGGGGACGAAAGTAAAAAGAAGTAGTAATGAAGACCGATGAAGCGGGGCCGACAGACTTGACTGCGTCAATGAGATGGAGAATACAAAAGTGGTCGGTGTCTTCCCGCAGGGCGGATACCGCGAAACAATGGAAGGGAAGGGGGGACGGACGCGATCGCTTTTTTATGGGACTGGAACATCTCGTAGCCGCTTGATCCGGAACGATAAAGTTGTACGGCTCTGGGCTAGGTATAGCGAGCGAGTCGGACGTGGGCGGTTCGTTTTGTTTTTGTTAATGACGGTAATTGATCTTATTGCTTCGACGGCTTCTTTTCAAGGAGGTGCGAAGGTATCTTTTGTCCGGGGTGTTTGCGGGGTCTTTTACCACACGTGTGCCTCCAGGAGGTTTTGGTTTCTATCAGACTTTCTTTTTTTTCTTTTTTTTTGTTATACTTTGGTCCTTCGGTGTCGAGAACGTTCGCTTATAGCTAAATCTAGATGATAAATTGCGGGAGGAGTGGCAAGACTATGAACGACCAAACGATAGGAAGGATGAGATAAAGAAAGGGAAACACAGAGACCCTTAATTAAGAAGGCACCAATGCTGCTGCGCTAGACACTGTTCAAGAGGAAACGGAGGGAAAGTATTCCGAAAGAAAGTACAATCTGATAATGTGTCACGCAAACGCCTTTGGGGCGTGAAAGTGTTTGCTTAGTTTTTACTCCGGATATCAAAGTATTCTGAGGAAAGGATGATATCTGGGAGAAATCCGTTAATATTTTGGCAAATTAGAACGGATGCGGTGCCGAATAGCGACGCCAGCGTAAAATTAGAACACCTGTCTATAAAAAAAAGAAGAATCAATCCGAAGAATTCGCCCTACGGCTGTCACGGTTCGTTTGGCATTAAATAAAGACTCCGTGGCGCAATAAATGCAAGGGTTAAAATATCCGCGTCCTTATACATCCCTTCATGCCCACAATGAAAAAGTCGTATGTGCTATACGCAAGCACTCACGAGATCGACTTTCACGAGCAACGCAGAACTTAGGATTTGTTTATCTCTCTTTCTCTCTTCATCGTCACGGTCAACGGTTCCCACGCTGCCTATATATTATACGCTGTCACCGTCGTTACGTATTTTCTTGCCTTTCATTCCAGTGTGGGTCATACGCCTTGTCTGAGACGAAATTGATCTACATCACGCCTCACCTATAAGTAAGCCTTGTTGCAACATTTAAAACCAATAACGTAGAAGAGCCTGCGAGTGCTTCAGATTTCACGAATATGTAGCGTAGAGGGTAATCTCTCTCTTTTCATCCTTTGACTGCCACAGTTAATTGATTGATTCTCGGATTCCGTCGGCATATTGAATGCAATTAAACCTTGAGGCGCAATGAGCGTGATCTCTGCGACAGTCTGTTTTTATGCTGCGAAGACCGATACGTACTACACGATGAAAATGTGATGATGAAATAGTCGCGCCGCATTACGAAACCCTTTTCTAGCTCTCTGTGTGTGCGGAAAATTCGTCTCGGGCATTAAGCGGAAAATTAGCGTGATCCGTGCAGC